>PVIR01005781.1:0-70078 GCA_004026965.1 Petromus typicus
GCGTGAGCCACCACGCCCGGCACTGTGGTATGTGGTACTGGTTGCTGCTGGGTGTGGGTCTCCACACCCAGTATTGTTATGTGGTTACCGGGGAATCGAACCCGGATCCTTGCGCTTGCGAGACAGGTGCCGAAACCACTGAGCTAACTCCCCGGCCCCCGGTACCAAGAAATTTAAGCACTGCTCAAAAAACAAGTTCAGCATGTTTCTGTCTACATTAATTTTTAAAATAAAGTTGATTCAAAACTAATTTTTTTTAGGGACCAGGATTGAAACCAGGGCCTTTACAGTGAGATAAAATGAAGCCCTTTCTTACTTTTTTATTTCAAAACCGGGTCTTGCTAAACTGCCTACGTTGGCTCAAACATCCTCCCGCCTCAGCCTTTCTGAGTTTTGGATTACAGGTAAGACACCAAACTCAAAACTGATTATTTAAAGTAAACATACACTTCTACTCACACTCATAATTTAAAAAATAGTTGTGCTATGGGCTATGCTAAATTTTAAAGCTGCCAGAATTAAGCTATTTCTCTCAAGGGTTTTGCTAACATGTTCAACACAGGGCCACATTTTGATTCATCATTTTAAGTGGCCTAGCACAACTAGCTGCCAGGTAAGCAAGGCTTTATGGGCATTGTTCTTCTTCAGAAGTTACATGAATGCTGGGTTGACAAAAAAGATCTTCATCTGTTTGCCAGGCAGAACAAAAAGTTAACTAGAAATGTAAGAGCTTAAAGTCGCCAAAAGGAAGGCTCTACCCTGACATTTTCTACCTACTTAGCATTCATCTGTATTCAGCTCACTAGACATTAACACACACCAAAGTTGCTCTCTGCTATTCAAATCATGCTATTATGCCTGGGAATAGATTGATAATACCACCTTCCTTATCGTAAAATAAAATTACAGCACTGGTCCAAACATGACACGTGGAACCTCTTTATATTTCTGCTGGCGCATCAGCTGGCTCTACTGCACACATGGGAAAAAGCTTTGCTAAAGCTGCCCTGCTATTTCTAGAGAGGAAGAAAAAGGCTGAAGGCAAGAAAGAATACGGGGCAAACGGAGAAGAACACACACACAAACCTACCATCTGGTACCCTGTCCTTTCAGCTCTTTTACAGCCATCTGAGAGAATGTTTTCTAAACTGACCCATCAGTACTGAGATTAGAGGGTGGAACACGAGCCTCCATTAAACAGCTCATAACATCATATTAGTTCTCCCAAGACCAAGAAGCTTCTATACCCCAAAACATCTGAACAAACAGAAGCAGGCAACTGGCAGAGAGAAATCTCTACTCTCAAAGGGGATGGATCTAAAATCTCAGGAGGAAAGAGGAAAAGGGTAAAATAGCAGCATGTCTCATAAAAGGGGAAACTGTTTATAATGGGTTAAAAGAGAGGTCTAAGACAAAACATTCCTTAAATAAGGGAGACTACAAAATTGAAATTCACAGTGAACAATCTAGATATTCAATCCTTACTTGTGAACACAAGAAAATCAAAATACAAACCCTTTACAACAACTGCTTTAGAAACTGTGAAAATGGAGGCACAAATTCAAACATCTACAAAAACCAGGTAGTAGCATAACTGCATCTCCTCTTAACAGGGTATCAGATGAATGTGGGATCAGGATTATTCATTCCCTGCAATTTTTTCAAGAGGTAAAAAATAGGGCTCTGAATTTTCATGCTATCTCCCAACCACTAAATGAGTAATTCACAGTTTTTTACAGTACAATACAGGCCAAGTTAAACAGCTCCAGCCTATAGGCTGCCCCTGGGCCACCATTTGGTACTTGTAGCGCAAACAACTTGTCCTTTGATATCCATTTCTCTAACAGCAAGACCTTACTTTGTCACAGAAAAATATTAGTTTTCAAAGAGTAAAATGTAGAAAAATCCACCAGAGAAAATGCAAAAGTCTGAGCAAGAAAAGAAAAGGGACCATTAAGTAAGTTGTACCTGATCAGGAATGAGCAGGACTAGGGCTCAGAAGCATAAACCAGGATAAAGCTACTGCAGAGGGGCTGCTGACAAAAAGGATGTGAGGGAGATCAGGTTCCATGCAGCGATATTAGAAAAAAAAAAAAAAAAAGGCAGAAGGTGGGAAAAAAAGAACTGATGACCATGTGTTGGGGGAAAAGTCTATGAGTCATTCACAGCCAGAGGCCAAAAAGTATCCCAGAGGGTTTACAGCAAGTAAATGCAATCCATAAGCAGCACCTAGGGAGGAGGCAAAGGTGTTGAACAAACTCACACAGAAATAGGCCTTACCTGGAAACAGGTTATCAATGCTGGTTCACTCTGTAACAAACATTGTATATTGAACACATTTTGAGTAGCTGCGCAGTAGAGGTAGGTGACCTCCCTCCCATGTCACTACAAGCACTGCATGTAAATCAGCAGCATCAGTGAAACCAAAAAATCTCACTCTTTCTATTTTGAAAAACATCTCAGAGGAAGCAAAATCAAGTGCAATCAGCTCCAGGAATATTTTCCCTACCTTACCCAATTCGCTAAATTTAATTCAAAATATGCTGTGATTGCTTTGAGAAATATCTCTTATACTTCTGATATACTTATAAATAATGTCTAAAGATTAAAAAGGTGTTAAAAATCCTTTAAAAACTGAACAAGTAACCGATTTCCAGTAACTACCTCAACTTTTCACTTGGAGTGATGAGAAGAAAATATAACAAGCAGAAGGAAAATATATTTCTATGAAAACTCCATCTTATTATACTTATAACTCATAAGAAATTAAATAAAATTCAAGTGAAGAAAATATGGACTGATTATTTTAATGTAAATGCTTAAATTCTAAAATCTGATTTCTCACTGAAAAAATAAGAAAAATTTAAATTAGGAAATTTATATCCCTGGAATGTTGACTAAATTCTCACAATCTCACATTCACGTGTCTTCTTTTAGGATTATTTATATTCTTAAAGAAACTTTAAACTTTCCAATTCCTTTCAGAAGTATAAATATCTACTTCTTTTTTTAAGTATCTATTTCTATGCTGAAATGGTCAAAGTCACAAATCTCAAATCTCGTTTGTTGTCTTTCTTCTTCTCCACGGAGGAAACAAACACACAGTATATGAGAGGGCTGTGCTTCCAGCTTGGTGGTAGCATATATACTCAGCATGCGTGAGAGATCTAGGTTCAATCTATAGCACCCAAATTAAAAGTTCTAATAAGACCCTAAAAGTCAAAAATGTATAAAACAAATCCACAAGAATCACTTATTACCTCTCCAACTTATTAAACACTGTATAAAAATCCTATATTTCAATATGCTCCTCTTTAATTTGGTCTCTGAGTTGGGAAACGTGAGGTTTCGATACAAAAAAAAGGAACAGAGTTGACCAAGCCAAAACTAGACAGGAGAAACTTCAGATTTCCAGTCTAATTTTCCACCTATCTCTGCTAAATTAAGAATTTCAACATTGGGCCAAGGATTTAGCTCAGTGCACTGTCCTGGCGTCTGCCTGGCAAGTGCAAGTCCCGAGTTTGATTCCCGGTAACCACACACCACAATGTCAGGTGTTGGTGGCTCATGCTTGTAATCCTAGCACCTGGGAGGCAGAGGCAGGATTGCTGAGTTCAGAGCCAGCATGAGCTTCAAAGTGAGACCCTATCTAAAAAAAAAAAAAAAAAATTTCAACTTAAACGACAAAAATCTACTGAAGCAAGACAATCAGCACATAAACCGGCAGCACGGTGATCAGAGGAAGACCTTACACAGTATTTACTTATGGTAACAGGACGGATT
This sequence comes from Petromus typicus, assembly GCA_004026965.1. NCBI lineage: Eukaryota > Metazoa > Chordata > Mammalia > Rodentia > Petromuridae > Petromus > Petromus typicus. The sequence goes on from PVIR01005781.1 coordinate 3,784, forward strand.
CTAGAACACAATGCAGACAGGCAGGCTGAGTTATCCTTCTAAGACATCGATGGCCCCCACTGCTACACAAAAGCAGAGAAGAACCCTTCTAAGGTCTGTGCTCAACTCTCAACAGTGCATGAGTCGGGATTTCTAAAGCTCTGTTCTCCAAAGTAGAACCTCGATTTAACCTTTATTCCAGATAAAGCAGTACAAATACGGAAATGTCTGTATATGTGTAATTCTCTAAGGAGCAAAGGCCTATAGCTTTCTCCAAATACTCAAAAGATACTCATAACCTTTGATGTTAACAGATTTGAATTTTATAGTGGCTCCACAATAAAATGATAAAGCTAAATATTTTAAAACAGCTCTCACATCTTCTAATCAAGAGGTAAAAGTAGTTATGAAAGTATGAGTTCAAGTGAGTTTGACCACTGCTAACAAAAAGCAAAATGAAATAAAATAAAATCCAACCCTGAACAGCTTACTCATTTGATATTTATGAAAATAAAGATATTTGTCACATTCCACTAAGGTCATGTTTAAAATTACTGAAATAATGAACAGCGCATAACAATAAAATTCTAAAAAGCTAGTTATTCAGATATAAGTATCCTTATAACACAACCTTTTTACATCAAAGAAAACAGCCTAGTATTAATCACCACTAACAGATGAGGGAAAAATAATATACAAGTACCTTAACCAAAATGAACCTGGCACAAAAACAAAACCTGCAATGTGGGGGGAAAAAAAATACACAACATTCGTTTCACCACACATAAGTGTAGTGAAAAAAAATTTACAATGAAAAGAAATTTTTTAAGATGGGAAAGGGGGTTTGTCAAATCATCTTTGATATGTACTTTCAGTTACAAAGTGACACAACAGAAATCAGTAATATAGACGTATAAGAAGAAACTGTAGGTTTTTAAAAAAGGAAAAGAACCAAAACATTTAACCTCTTAACAAGACAACCTGCAGCCTATTTAGCTTTAACCCCAAGTCACCTACTCTTAAAATATTTTTGGTTATTTTACTTTTGCTATTTCTAAAACCCTATCCCTGTATGCATGAAGACTTCTTACCAATGTCTGGCATCTCATAAAACTATTCAGCAATATTAAGAAGGAAAACATGGATAAGAGTATGAAGAAACTGGTTCATTCAAACACTAATGCACAGCTCTGTGAAAATAATACCCTTTCCAAAAATAAATATTTTAATAAAGACCCATCTCCACAAACTAACTCTACTAAAGGAGAGCATACATACAAAAATATACTTAGTTCAGCGTTGTTTGCATGATAGTCACTTTGTGCCTTACACTGCTGAATACAAGGCTGGATACAGGAATCGTCTTCCCTTAAAATCCTCCAAGTTACCTTAGTAAAATGAAATTCACAATGCACATCATCTTAGCTAAAAACCAAATCTGTTGATTTCTTGTCAGTGGAAATTTTACTAAATACTGCACCAATCTTAACATCTTACTATTCTTTTTTTGTTTGTTTGGGGGTTTTATTGTTTTTTAGAGACAGGGCCTAGCTTAGTAGTGCAGGTCGGTCCTCAACTCAGTCTCAAACTCAGCAATCCTCCTGCCTCTGCCTCCGAAGTGCTGAGATTACAAACCTGAGCCACCACGACCAGTATTTTAGTATGTGGTACTGATTGCTGGTGGGCGTGAGCCATCATGGCTGGCATTGCTATATGTGGTTACTGGGGATGGAACAGGGCCCTTATGCTTGCAAGGCAGGCACCTGAAACACTGACATAAATCCCCAGCCCGATCGTACTATTCTACTTTTTTTTTTTTTGAGACAGGGTCACCCTTTTTGTAGTTCAGGCTGGTCCTGAGCTCATCCCTGAACTCACAGCAATCCTTCTGCCTCTGCCTCCGGAGTGCTGGGATTACCTACATGAGCCACCATGCCTGGCATTCTGTAGTATGTGCTTCTGATTGCTGGTGGGTGTAAGTCACCGTGCCCAGCACTGTATGTAGTTACCTGGGATTGAACCCTGGCCCCTGCATTTGCAAGGCAGGCATGGAACCACTGAGCTAAATCCCTGGCCCACTATTCTAATTTCTAATTTAAATTTAGACTCCAAAAGTTACCACTCACACTAAGATAAAGCATGTATTTTAATATACTTTAAAGCAAATATACTGTCATATAGATTTATATTACTTGATCTATATTATTTGATTTCTATTACTTGAAATCAAAAAAAAAAAAAAAGCTAGTACTATAAACTTACTAGTATTATGAACCAAAGAAATGTTCTTCCTAAATTAGAAACACAAAATATGGCTGATTTAGCATTAAATTACAATATATGTTTTCTGCAAGTAATCAAGACATTGAAGACTTCCACAGCAGTGAAAGGACGATGGGCAAAGTGCATCTTATGTCCTCCATAGGGCTGGGTGTGGCATCAAGAGGGCACAAAGCATACAAACATTTCCATATTTTATCAACAAACTACTTAATGAGACCAAACTGCATCATCTTGTGTCCTGGTGCAACATAACAACGCAGGGTCCGCTGGCTCAAAAATTCTTAAGAATTGTATTGGTAGACTGAGGGCTGTCCCTGCCCAGCTCACAAGCCTATCAAGCACCCCTTCTTCTAACCAGGTACCCATACTAAAGTTACTTTTAGAAAAAATAAAATTGAAATATGATAGTTTACCAGACTATTTGGCCTGTCCAGCTGTGTATCCAGTGAAACAGAAGACCTGGGGTGAACTGCTACCGGCAGGATTTCCAGAGTGGCACACCTTCCAGGACCCTAGCATCCCACTTACATCTCCCCATAAAGCTGCCCCCAAAATAACCTGACCACGTTAAGGACAGAAGCTCTAGGCTCTCAATTTCAAACACTGTGGATGATAAAAGCAGCAGAAAGATAACGCAGTAAATTTAATAAGACTTCAAATAAGAGCAAAAAAATTGACCTTACCCATGCAAAGAGATCGAAAAGATAAATGGGGTATTTTAAAATATCCAGTTACATTGGAAAAATAAAACATTGAGTATAATTTACCACTGTGGTACTGCATCATCCTAATACCCTGAAAAGTATCACACACCAAAAAAATAATTTTTCAGCAAAGAGAAAAGAGTTGATGCCAGCTTAGAAGTCAGGGTATTCTGAATAATTCTGTCCTGTCCTTTAGAAGTCGGGACTTGTTTCTAGAAGAAAAAATGTTTTTCAAAAATTATATTCACAGTAACAAGAAAAGTTCTGAAGGCTGCAATAGCTGAAGGTGGATGTTTACAAGGATTCATGCAGGAACATCCGTCTGGGTACAGAGAACCAAAGGGCTGATCCAAAGAGTGGGGTAGCAGTAAGACCAGTGCTCCTCCTTCATTTAGTGGGGAACTGGTCTCAAGTAAAATTGAAAAAACAGGGACAAGATCTTGTCTGCTGAAGAAAAGTTAACCACAACCAACCACCAAAACCAAAAAAGAACTCCAATTAACACACCTTCAGCCTAGAAAAATGAGAATTAAGAAGTGGGCTGAGCCACACATACCAGCCCTGGGGTACCTGTTCCATAAAAGGATCATATCTTGAAACCACCCATCTCATAAACCAAAAGAAAGGAGTGTGCCCAGCTGAAGCAGCTGACCTGACTGCCTAACACCATAGCTAGGCGGTATACAAAGCACCTACAGATAGGGAGAAAAGGAGACTCAAAGGAGACTCCACGAGTCTCTGAGGGTACAATACTTTATCCCCCTTGGTAGAACAAAGTTACTCAAGCAGCAACAAGGGGATTGTTTTAATCACACAGACACAAACACTTTTCTTGGGTCTAAGATGTCTCTTCATAGCCTATTTTTTTTTTTCTTCTCTCCAGCATTATCTTCCGAATGTTTTCTTCCTTCTCCTCACTGTGCCTCATTTCTAAGAGAATGTAGCCCTAAAGTGTAGGCTACACTTGACCTAAGCAGTGTTAAAATTAACATGCCTACCACCCTCCCATAAAGATTGGGCTGAAAATAAATGAAGCAACATTCTGGTCCATCCAGCGCAAGAGTCACCATTTTCTATACCCAGAGGGCCAGAGTAGAGATAGGAGATCCAGGAGGGCTTTTCCACTGCACACCAAAATGGAGACTTCAAGTCAGCTTCCGCCAGAAACCAAACCAGCACAAATTCGAAACTCGGAAATCTGGAAAACTGATTCTTGAGAAAATTGTTTTCTAGGGCAATTAAACAGTATTTCCATATTACTTAAGGGAAAGGGGAAGGGGAAGGGGAAATCACCCACCCACCCTCCACTATTATTTGAGGGATTTTAAATGAACTTATTTCCTGTAAGTATTAAGGCTGAGCTACATATTTATTAAGACAAAGGTAGGGTCATAAGAATATTAAATTTTACAAAGCTCTTTTGACCTTGCCAGTGGTAAAGCATCACATCTTGGCGTTACTAAGTACGCTGTTTTGGTAATGATACAAAGAACAGTAAATCACTGGTGACAATGCCTCCTTTTGCTACATTTTCAGAAAATGTACAGAGAAGACGGAAGATGAAATTATCATGAATACGGCCTTTGAATACACACACTATTTTAAATGACTATCTGGACAGTTACAACTCCAGGCTTGCACGTAGCTCACACCTAAAGCCAGGGTGTCGCGTTCTAAGCCTGAAGCAGGCTTCTCTACGCTAAAGCGGTTTGCCCGTCCTAGTCATGACCACCGGAGGAGTTCCCGCCGGGAACTGAGGTTGCCTGGTACGTCGGGCTCCTCGAGTCCCACGGTGCGCGCACAAATGTCGCGCTCCAGCCGCAGCTGGCGGGCCCTCTGCGCCGAGGAGAGGACGAACTGCAGGAACACTTCCAGCAACCGGATCCCGGAGACTGCTGGGTCCGCAGCGCCAGCGCTTCCCGCGCAGCGTTCCCTGGCTCGCTCGCGTGGACCAGGATTCGACCTCGCAGGGCTGTGCCAACCTCACCTACTCCACGAGGGGGAATCACCACGGCTCCGCTTGGTCCGCGCGCCGCTTCCGCAGCCGGGCGTCCGTGGCACGTCTCAGTCGTCCCTGGAGCTGCCGGCGGGGCGAGGCGCCGCCGCACCAAGCAGCACGCACCAGACAGCACCTCTGGGCCCCGGAGGACAACGGCCAGCAGGCTCCCACCCGAGGGCCGCGCTCCACAGGACTTGCCCTGGGCGGCCGCACGCACGCGCCTCCCCCACCGCCCTCAGCGCACTCACCTGCGTCTCCGCGCAGTTCCCTCCTCGCCATGCACACGGGCGGCATGTCTGCGCCCGAGCACGCTGCCCCGCGCGGCCGGCCACCCGCCCGGCTCCACCACCCCCGACCGACCGGCCTGTGCACCCGGGAGGGGCGGTGCCACCTTCCTGCGGAGCCCAGTTCCCCATACTCCAGCCGCGAGTGGCCGCACTCACGGAACTTCACAGTCTCTACCTCCGCTGCCCCCGCCCGCGCCCTCCAGCCGGCTCGGTGGGGCCTGCATAGCCCCTGCCTCAGCCTCGGCCGGAACCAGGCGAGGCCCTGCCGCCCACGCCCCCACGCCCCCTGCACTTGCCTGCTACGCCTCGGAGAAGCTGCAGATACTGTGGCTCGCACCACCGGCCCTCAGCTCCGCCACGGAGGAGTCAGAGTCGCTCTAGGCGGGCTCCGCCGAGGGGCGGTGGCGGGAAGGCGCCCAGAACCTGGCGAACCCCGCCCCGCCGCACCGCACCGCACCGCGCTGCGCCTCAAACGCCCTCCTCCGCCGAGGCCTTACTGACGCCTGGCCCGCCGCGGCCCGTTTGTAGCGGGCGGGGAGGAGGGGCTTGGCTGGAAGAGTGCCAGGAGGCGGGGCCGGCGAGTTCAGGGCCGCGCCCGCGCGCCCCGGCCCGGCCACTCGGCCGTCTGTCTGACCCGCCAGCTCTGTCCGCGACTTGCGGGGAGACGCTGCTGCGGCCGCTGCGCTCCGTCTCCCGCGCTCTGAGTCCCACCAGACTCCTCACCCAGGTTTCCTTAGACGGTAGGGACTGTCACGCGCCCTGAGGCGGCGGATTCCAGGTGCAAGTTTGCAAAGCCCAAGGCTCTGAACGCTCAAGGAGAGTCAGCAATTCGCACGGGGGATATTTCGACACACATGTGTGTACCATCTGTAGGTGCACACATACATGCACATATATATTGCAAGTAGCCTTGAAAAGCTCCTAGTCCCTCCCTCTGCTTTACAATCAAAATAGGTCCTATCCCTGGACAGAAAACTAAAGACTTACTCCCCTTACTCCTCTGCAGCCTCTGGACTGGACCTAACTTTAAGCCTTGGGTACTTTGTGCTGGGTGCTGCACCCTGCTCCCAAGGCAAAGTAGGAAGTCTTGCTCTGGACGGTGCAAGCACCCGCCGCCAGCTGGCCGCATCCTTCCTTCCAGCCCCCCCCCCCATAATCCCCATAAGGCCAACACTTCACCGAGGGGACGTCCCACGGCCGCCCAGCCTCAGCCTGCCCCCTCGCCCAGCTCAACCCCTTTTCCTCAGAAAAATCTGTTTCTGTCCTCAAACCAGACCCGTAACAGAGTTAAAATCCGACCCGGAGCCACTCCGAGAGACCACGTTTTTACACCTGCTTGGCCACTTAACTGCAAGAGCACCTGTCGTATTTGGTTGTTTTTTTGTTTTGTTTTGTTTTTTTGGTTTTTTTTCCCTTCATTGCAAAGGCTTCCGTTTTAACCTTTCCCCCTGAAAAACTACATATAAAATATAACTTGTCATACCTACCTGAAATTGCAGGAGGTAAAAGAACGGGACTGAGCAGTGGGCAACTGAGTCGCTGCAAGAACGTGACCGAGGTTACAGCTTCAAGGGCATGCTGCGGGTTTGATGCAGCAAGGTCCGCTAAGGGCGCCCAGCGCTCCCCGCCCCCATGCGACGGGCGGGGCGCGGAGGGGAGAAAGGAGGAGGGCTCCTCAAACCTAGGGCGGAAGTGGGGGAGGCAGATTTACCCTCTTGGGCGAAGTCAAATCAGGCACACTCAAGTAGAAGACTCAACCACGGTCAATGAAGACAGGCCGTCCCTCAATAGTGGGGACCCACATTGAGAACGCCAGAAGTAGCTACCTGGTTTTATAGCAGTATTTCTGTGCAGCCCAAATCAGATTTGCAATCCAATGACCTTAATTGACATTGTACGGGTTCCTAAGAAAACCACCCAAAGAACCTGTGCCTTTTTGACCTTCCCCCTCAAGAGTTAATTGTAATATTCCCATCCCAGGCAGGTGAGACAGCAAGGAACGCCAGCGTCCAAGTGTTAGGCCAGAATAGGCCTACCTAGTTGCCACTCCAAACCTAAAACTCTCAGAATGTCCTACATCTTACTTCCTGAAGCTGTTTTCTTAAAGTTAGAGGAGGGAGAGTTCCCCAGTTCAACTAAACCACTTCTGTCTGCGATCTCTCCTTGCCTGAAGATCTCCAGCACTGATTAGCTTTATAAAGCCAGGTGTCTGTGTACTTGTTTAAAAAGGGAAAGGGGAAGCCATAAAGACCTGCTGCTGTGATGGGCCTACACACGGACAGAAATACGTAAGGGTAGCAGGGTTTTGGGGGGGGGGTTAATTTAATCTAAAAGGCAACTTTGAAGCAATTTTTTTCTTTTTCGAGCACTTGCTCAAATTCTGACAAATCTCTTCAATGTCCCACTTAAGAAGCCATTTTACAAGGAAGACTTATAGGCCTAAGCAGATTTCCTATCCTTCCGTTCGCCAAAACACAAACACCCTTTCCTTGACCTTTCTGAACTGACTTTAAATCAGGAAAATAATTTCTTCTAGTTACTACTTGTGTTCTGTACTTCCTCGAATATATTTCAAGCCTACTTCCTATATGTGGCGGTTAGTAGCGTAGGCCTAGAAAATAAAATACTTTCGTCTCCTAGCCACACCACCCTGAGGACAGGTACAGGGTTGTGGAGACGGGCTGAGGGTTTAGAATCTTAACCAACCGGAATGTTTGTACGTGCGTGGGGGAGGGGAGGGAATGTGCATTTCGAGGACGAAGTACGGAAACATCCACACCTTCCGGCAGTGTGAAAAGAAATACTAAATGGTTGATTATGTCCTCTCACCCTTGCCACAATACAACCAGACCTGCAGCTGGTAATTACGACAGAACATACTCAGTCTCCACATCAGCTTTGCTAAACGGTACTTGAAAATGTAAAACGGGGAACGTATCCTCCAAATCCCAATTTGCCACAGTTGCACAGCTCTCCGATTAATTCTTTACAGACGTGAAATAGGTGGGTACGTAACCACGTGCCGGGCATAAATTAAGCAACAATGGCCACGCGAGGTCCTGTCCGCCGCCGAGCGCCCATGGTGGGCACTGCCAGCCGGACATCGTGGGCTCCCATCATCCTTGACAGAGTCCTCGGCAAGCTGGCAGTGCGCTGGCTTTTGGAACCATAGTATGGGTGGGGTGATGAGCCTCGAGAAACGAACCACCGCAGCCTGTTTTGTACCCTGTCCCCATCCACTGCCTCTCGAGCCCACACGGGCGCTCACACTCGCGCACACTCACCCACACCCCTCCGTGCCAGTAATTGAAAGTTCTCTTCGGCAGAGCCGACACCTCGCTCCCCATCGTCACTCCCGCCCTCGCCGTGCCACGAGCACCCTGCTCTGCCCAAGTCTGCCTCGGATCCGCTCTTCGGCCGTGGAAAGCCAGCTAGTTTCACCCTGGAAACCCCGAGAAATCACAAAAGTTAAAGCGTAGCGTGTGCTGTCTGCTCGTCCCCGACCATCCTGCTCCCAAGCGTCGATTTAACAATAGCTATTCGAAGAAGGGAGCGGTGCGGGGCGCAGAAAAGGGCGGCGTGGCCGGCAGCTCCGGGCTGGTGGAGGGGCCCCGCGGCTGCGAGGGGATCCCCTCTCCCCTAAGGCGGACTCAGCCGCGTAGGACCAAGGACAGGGCTTGGAACCGTCGCCCGGCGCCGCGAGGCGCCCAGGCAGCCACCACTTCACAGACACAGCTCCAACGAGCTTATTTACGCTTTTCTGAACAAAGGGAATCTCATATCCGGTACGGGCTTATGGATTCGACCCCAAATTGGCTATTTTCTTGTAAATCTGATTTATGATCACTGGCGTCCGTGAATCAGAGCCCGCACATCTGGCCAGGATGAGTTTTGACAGCTTCTAACCACCCCAGCCCCAGCCCAGCCCCAGCCCTCGGGCGGCATGTACTTTTTTCAGTCAACTACAACTCGCTGCCTGGTGCAGCATCTAAATTCCATCTGGCAATCCCTTCTCCCCAGCACATGCTATCTGGTTAATGCAATTAAGCCAGGAGGTTTTGTCTAATCTGCGAGTCCAGGCTTCTTGATTCCCTTTAATGATACTAAAGCCTCTCCTCTAGTTCCTTCGCTAAAGTAGAGGCATGCATCCCCCAGCACCCGTTACCTCTCTCTTCCCACGAAAGGAACTTCCAACCTCCACCCCGAAGCTCGCTCACCCTCTAGCCTCCCACTGAACCCCTGCTCGACCCCAGCCACATTTACCATGTAAGTTTCTACCACTGACATTTTCGAATGAATACTCAGTACGTTAAGCATGCGTCCACTGTCTTTGACTCAAGCTCTCTAGAATTAAAAAAAAAAAAAAGCAGTAGGTTTGAAATGAGGCAAACATGTGCAATTAACTTCATATTCTGTATTCCGCTCACTTACAGGTTTTCTGGGTTTGCCAGCACATCGCTGCAACTAATGATTAAAGAAACCAAACCGAAACTTACCTTTCTCCCTTAAGGTTTTTGTGTATGTGTGTTTTTAAAGTAACGGTGCAGTTCTCCCAATAAGGATGAGCAAGAAGCTGCTGGATAGTTCTCTTAAGACAGCACGAAACCTAAACTGTGCTCGGCTTAAAAGAAGCAAATAAAAAGAAATGCTTTCGACCCCGAAGTCCAACGCTAAAAGAAACGGCGGAAAAAAAAAATAGGAAAGGGGAGGGAAAACTTAAAAAAAAAGAGTTTAAAAAGACGGAGAGACTACCCTCCTATTGCCGTTCAACTAAACAAAAAGGGGCAAGAAAAACAAACCAAGGAACAAAGAAAGAGACGAAAGAGCGTTTCTTCAAAAAGACGACGTCTTTCTCCTTGTTGCTTTTTAGTAGGTCGCTACAGGAGTAAGCTGCTGCATCTCTAAGTGAGAACAGAAATGGGGGGGGGAGACGTCTTAAAAGGGAGGTGGACTGGACCGCAGATTTATAGCACCGTATCACCAACCCCTTCTCTGCCTCCGCACTGCCGTGTGTGCAGCTGCTCTGCCAGGCTCCTATCCCGGCCAGCACGCGCGGAAGTATACGCCGAGTCGAGCCACAATGCAACTTGCTCATTGCTCCAGCTTGCTGATTGGTCTAAATGCTACCATTGAGACCGCCCAGACGAGCCTGCGTGATACGATTGGTTAAGAGCTTGTGTCACTCTCGAGAGCTCAATGGAGTCCCTTTTCAAGGTAAGCTGCGCGGGGAGGTACACACTTAACACAGGCGGCGAAGGGAAATGCAAGAAGCAGAAAGAGATGGGGAGAGAGCAACGTGGGAGGGTTGGAACTGTACTATCAGAGTTTGCGATATGGCACGATCTCCTATCCTCTCAAATCTTTCTGCTTCCGAAAGATTCATTTTCATTGCCACCACTCCTGCTGCTTGGGCATATTTCTTTATAACATTAAACTCTGTCCGGTATGTATGAATCACTGAGAGCTCCTCTCTCTTTGATCTGAGTGAAAATGATGACCGTACATCCATTTCTTGCCCGCATGCCTTTTTTGAGTTGTGTTCCAATATTCCGTACTGAGTATTAGGCAATGAATTGTCTCTCTTTTAATATATGCATAGTGCAGATCTATTGTTTTGCTTTTGTGGTTTTTTGCTTTTTGCTGTTGTTGTTGTTTGTCCAACATCTTTTTAGAGTAAGAATGAAGTCAGAAATACTTTCAAATAAAGCTGCACGGTTTAAATTAGCTTTCACTTCATGTCAGAATAGAAAAGATAGGAGAAATATCCTGTTCAGGAAAAGATACTGAATAGAGATAAAGTCCTTCACTTGGAAGTATGTGACAATGACACTCAAAAAAAGAAAAAGAGCAACTGTATATAAAATCAGAACAAGCCTCTCTTGTGTTTGCTGGCAGTATAGGTCTTGGGTCACACATGTTTTGCTGACAGTAAAGGTAGATGAACTTTACCAGGGCTTTTTCTTAAAATATAAAAAGTTTAACCAAAAGACCAAGTGCTGTCATTGTTTCTGCTATAGAAAGTAAGACTATTTCATTACAACCCTATATTTTATTCACATTCAGGAGGCTGTCATACAGTTTTGCTCAGAATTATTTCTTCCTCTAAGTGCAAGTGAGGTCCTTGGAATTTTCTTGATGTCTAAGTAGAGACAATGTTCACTTGACGTTAGATTTTTCTCCAGCTAGAATTCTTTCGCCCCTCTTGATAGTGCCAACTTCCTAGACAGTAGTTAATAATTCTTACACAGTGTAATGTATCTTTTCTAATGTCACATGCTTTTCTGGGGAAAAAAATCCTTTGCATGTTTATTTACTACTAGTTGCTACCTTTAAGTATGTCTGAGAGAGAAAGCTGAGGTAAAAAGTAAAGATTGCAGGAAGGTGGAGGTGTTGAGAGAAAGAAAAAGGTACTCCAAGTGTAAAATGACTTGGAAGTGAAGAGTAGAGTTGATCAATGTTCCTTGACTTTGTCCTTGACTGTTGATACAAGAATGATGCCAAAGAACCGAGAACCTGTTTACCTCTCTTATAGCCTGTATCATAATGTCCTATTACTTTGCATGACAATAACAAGGAGGTGAGAAAGAATGCCCAAATCTATACATTACCTTATAATTAACATTTAAAATTATTCCTTAACCCTGCCTCTACTTTTGTATAATAACAGTCCCTAAGGTCTTCATTTTATTTTTAATCTATTCTGTAGACATAAGTGACATTCAGGTCAAAAAAGAAATGAAGAAATGGGGTTGAGACTAGAGGGGAAAAGAAAGACTGTATTCTATATACAACAGATACACAAATAACCGGAGGCTGGGTTTGTTGTCATCGTGCTTCAAACCCTACTTTCACTCCTCAGCATAATACAAAAATGGTTCCCAAATAAATACAATTTGAGGTAAAATACAATACATTTTGGTTTAACAGGACTTATCTATAAATTGTCTTTTTTCCTGTTATCACACTCAAGTTGATAATACATTGTGCATGTTTATGTTATTTTCTTATCACGCTGAAGAAAATCTTTACTATTATATAAAGGCCTTTTAAATGGATAGAAATAAATACTTTGTGTTACTTTCTTATGTATGTAATATGTACCCGTTATAAAGATGTGTAGGTTACAATAGTATATTTTCCAAAAGGACAGCAATTGTAGAAAGCTGAGGTGGTATAGAGTAATGAAAATCTTAAATGTTTGTTACATCAGGATTTGATATGAAAAATGATAAACTTGTTCATTCAAATAAAAAACAAACTATATATTTCATAGACTCCAGTTTGGGTGGAACAACAAAGATTTTTCAGAATACTTTCATCTTTAACATACTGTCTTTTCTCTATAGGTAAAATGGATTTATAGTTTTTGAGAAATAGAAGATATCCTACAATATTAGTTTACTTCCTAAATAAAACAGATATTTTTAAATTTAAAAACTTGTAAGTGTATGAGTGTACTGTAAGCAACATGTATTTTTCCAACTTTTAAAAATAAAATCTAGTTACAGTCACTTTAACACAAATGGTATCTGGATGTCAATTTCACTTTGAAGTTTATACGTCACAGTCTGAAGCATTCACATATACTGCACTTCCTGCAATTAATCAAGGCTGTGTGCAAAGATATATCACTCTATATTAAGCCAAAATGTAATCACTCTTCCTTTATTCCTAGTTAGATAAAAGAATATCCAGAGCATCTGACCTTACATTAGAAAAGCATTTAAAAGAATTCTGAGTTCTACTTAAGTCACACAGGCTTTGACATAGCCTCAAAGTCCTCAGCATTATTTTCAGTTGCAACAAAAAGGAGACTGAGAAAGCTGCTGAAAGCTTGGAGGAAAAGTTTGGTGATCACATGTAAATAAAATTGTAAAAAGAATGGTTCTCAAAATTGAAAAGATAATGAATTCAATTGATTATTTTAAAGAAGTTTACCTTTTAAAAAAAAGAATAGTCCTCTCCTGGAATACTTATTGTGGACAATGCTGTTTAGGATGAATAACCCTACCTTACATCAGTCATTCGTAGGGCAGGGGAATAATTTTAGTATTTTATAACAAGGGGCTCTATAAACTACTCTACAAAGTAAACAAAACAGTTAAGCTATGTAAATGAGCCTCCAGTGTTTGGCTTGGGGTGAAAATCAAAAGCAGTGTGCCTTCTCAGATAAATTAACATATTGTTCGGTTAACTTGTTGGGGGAGGGGGATTGTGCTTATAATGCTGGAAATGTAATAATGTCTCTATGAGAAAATAGATATTACATGACCTGAGGGTTACTCTTTTGTTTATTCTTCAGGAGAGAGTGTCAACTTTTCTTCCAGTTTTACAAAACAAAAAATTCTGGAGGAAATTAACATCGATGTGTGTTCAGACCTTTGTAACAGGGCACTAGAATGAGGCAGGATTTAGCACCATGGACAGAGACCAACAGACTGAAAGGTTTCCACAGCCAGTGCAGGGTTTTCTGTCCCTCCGTGAAACACGGAAACTGCCATTCTTAGGAATGTTTCACTCCAAGGACTTGGAGAAAGAGCCTGTCTCACTCTGTAGAAAGACGTTTATTCTGAATTAAGTTCTCTTTTGTTAGGACTCGCCCATTGTGACCAGCCCTCAAGACAGTCACAGCCTGGAATTCGCAGGGTACCTTCTACTGCCATCCTCCTTGGCGGCACTTCCCTCACTCAGATGAGCTTGCCTTTCATCCAGGTGCCCATACAAAACAACTGAAAATCCAGGAAATCTAGAAGACTCTGGCAACCCTAACCCAGAGTGCTTGTCTCATGCTCGACATCCCCAGTAAGCATGGCCGCAAAAACACCTGGCCGCTCCCCGGACTCCCCCCGCCCCGCCCCATTCTTCTCTGGATTGCTTTCTTTCCTGGCAAAGGGGCAACGTCTTGAACCCGAAGGTGAGTAATTTCCCTGTTTTGCAAATGCCCTTTATAATTGTAAACATTCCCTTTAAGGACAATGCCAGGGCCGGCAAGGAGCAGGATCACAAACATCCTTTGCTTTCTTTTTGCACTGTGTCTTTAAACTCCTGTTCAGAGGAGACACTCTGAAGTTAAAAGCACATTCAGCGAGGATTCCTCTCAAACCCAGACGTAGTGTTCGCACTGAGAGAAACGGGGATTATTTCACTGTTTATAAACCTAAAGAAATGGAACTTAGGTCGCAACAAATTTCAGGAGACCATCCTCCTTTGTCCCCACCCCTCCACACACACATAGACCCACTTTTTTAAACAATTCTAGGCAAAAACTAGGAGACTCATTGTCACGAACTTGGTTTCCGGTTCACGTTCAAACCAAAATCTTTCGCACGTGCCCGATGTCTCAGAAAAACACATTGGCAGCCTCGGGTCAACGATCATTTACTTAAACGTTCCCGCAAACGTCCACAGATTTTCCTCCTCTCTTACTCAGGAGCAACTTCTGGGGGGGTAAATTCGCATCCCCACAGCCCGCGGAGGGGCTTCGAGGTGGAGATGAGGGCGAGCCAAGAAAATGTGGAGGTGAGAAAGGGCAAAGCAGAGCCTTGCATTCGTTTTTCTCAGGGAGGCTAACAGTCTTCTCTAAGCTTCCTCCGGCAGCCGATACATCTCATGCAAAATTAATACAAGTAATTAAAAATAGCAGTTGCCAAAGTTAAAGGAAAGCATGTGTCTCAGCTGGTAGCAATCAGTCTTCTCGTTGGCCCCTTTACCGGGACCTGAGAAGAAACGGTTTTTCTGCTTCCGATGCTCCGAGGCTCTTTCTTCTACTGCAGATTTATGTTTCCACTCGTGTGCGATGCACGTCTAATTTGAAATAATAAAGCCGCGCGGAGCAGCCAGTCAATCAGCGATCGGCGCCCAGCTCGCCGCCCTGCCCCCCACCCAGCCCGGGGCTTCCGGGCCCCTGCTCCCCACGTACTCATGCACCTCACTTTCCTCCACGTGTATCCCCATCAAACCCTCGCCCCACAGTGCGAGCGACGGCACACGCGCGGGCCACGGTGACAAAGGCCGAGTTTGTCTCTGAAGAAGACTGAGGCCCAGGGAGACACAGCGCTAGAGAGACAGCTGTCTTATCAGCCGGCTGCAGAGATGGAGATGGCTCGAGAGGTCCTCGACAGATAATCACTTGAATAGGTTTGCAATGCGCCAAACTTCACGCTTGATAAGGCCAACCCAATGTAGAGAGCAGCCCGGATCCTGCTCCATTCTGTTTTATCTGGGCTGTAAATTAAGAAATTGAAATTCAGGTGGCAGAAGCAGCAGGCTGCCGAGAGACCGCTAAAGTAAACTGTCATTAAAATGCCTTCCGCAGGCAGAGAGGGGGTGCCTGGACTGGGATGTGGGTTTTTGTTGTTTGTTGTTGTTTATGTGAGGGTGGGAAACAGGGAGAAGAAAAGGAGCTGGCTTACAAATCATTCGGAGACCGGAGGCTGTGGGGAGTGGGAAAGCACTCCGTCCCAACCCCAGTCCACAGCTCCTGTGAACAATGCTCAAAGTACGAAGTTGAGTGAAGTAAGTGTGGCCGAGATTAAGGAACAATTTCAACCAATCAGGCTTTAAAGAGAATTCTAAGAGCAGGGCCGGAGAAAGTGGATCCCAAATGGACTGACTAACGTTTTCCTCCTTGTAAGAAAAGCAGATGAGCAGGACACAGGAGTTAGTAAAAACTGAAGGAAAGCTGGCTCTTTGATTGAACTGATAGCACCTCAGGAGAAATTCTGAGTAATTTTTTGAACTACCTAAGAAGTCATCAACTACTGAAAAGTATCTCCTGTCTACTTCCAGGAATTAAGTCATTTCAACTCCTTCCCCTCTTTACCCAGGTCAGTACAACAGTCATTCCAGGTACGTATTTTGATATCACCTGGCTTATACAGCACATTTTACATCTACACTTATCTACTTTAACAAATGTGAGGGTTGAATTTTGCTCCCCAGATCGAACGCGTATAGTTTGACCAGCACATAGCCACCGATCTTGCTGTCTTCATTCCCGAAAGACACTACACTGCACCTTGTTCTTTGTGTCCTAAGTGGATTGATTGCAAGTACATTTGTGTCCATTTACGATGTATAGAAGTATGAGAGGATGCATTACATTTTCCACAGTGGCATTTCGCCTTTGTCTTAGGAACATTTATAAAAAGACGCCTTTAGCTGACAATACATAGTTAATACTTTAGGAAATCAATTTTTTATTTTGTTTAACCTCAAAACTTAGATCAATGTCAGAGTACATATAATGGACAATAGAAAAGCTGCTTAGCTCACTTTGGAAAGAGAAAAATTAAACATATTTGTTGTGAAAAGGTTTGAGAAAAAAATTTGAATTACATTTTACTAGTTACTAAACTATTGGGATATATTAAAAATAATTCTAAACTTTGAGGTTATCCTGTTACTCACAGAGTGTTAAGCAAATAAGCACGTTGTAAGTCATGGAATCTCACGTTTCTATTGAAACACGTGAAAATGGTTGATAGCATGTGTCATAAAGGACAGGTGTTTTCTCTTTTAAATTCAAATATGTGGAGGGGTATGTGTATCTTTTAATTCTTATGTAAGCAAATGATTCCTATCCATACTATCATTTTCCCTAATGTTATATTGGCTTAAATAATGGTCACTATAAACGCATTTTAAGAAATTTTTTTAATAAGTTCTAGCCTTTTAAGTACTATTACAATGTCTTTGACCTTCAGATAAGCAAGATATTTTTCTAATTGTTACAAGGACTTGAAGAAGTTTGAATTACCAGCCTTAATGATTCTTAATGCTCTGTTATTTTTCTTAATAAAATTGAAAACAAACCATGGATAGCTTAAATTATCTTTTGTTCCTGTAGGTAGGATTTAAAGATGTGAATTTAGATTATAAAATTCACTCTTATTTTGAAAAACTTAGAAAAATATTTCACAAATTTAATTGTTGCAATACTGCAAAACTAAAAGATAACTTTAACTTTTAAAATTATTGAATAGGAAAATGTTTTAGCATGAAGTAAATATAAAAACCACTCATGAGAAGGATGAGGGGAGGGAGAAGTGGAATAAGAATAATTAAAACTGGTACCTTATTGACTAAGTTTAATGTAAACATCATGTAATGGGAATGTGTATTCATACAAAAATTAGAAAGAAAAATGTACTCATACTTAGGTATATGAAAATATCCTCTCACACTCTGATCACATGGAAAAAGTTAATAAAATTCTGATCACTTGGAAAAATTAAAAATGCACTGGATTAGGCATTTGGAATTTTGATCACAAATAAATTCTACATATGGTTTCTAAAGAGACAGCAATTCATTATAAATAATGAAAAATAATTAAGGCTCCAAAAATATTTTTTAAAAATGTTAAGAATTTTCTACTATTAATTCCTGCAGGAAATGGGATCGCTAGCATATGCATAAACAGTTATTCTGTAATGCACAAAGGCAAAATTATTGGAAGTTTTTGAAATACTCAAGCTATATTTTGTTTATAATAATTCACTTCCAAATATATCAAATACAATTAACTGTATCTGTCCATACACATTTATCATCAGGTAAAGATCAAATGAATGATAATAACCTGTTTCCAGCTCTAAATATTTATTCCTGATCATTAAAAAAAGGCTCATTTTATTTTAATTCAACGTGTTTGAGTGACTACCACCTGCCAAAATAACAAAACTAGATTAGGGGCAATAAATGCTTAATAGAAATCAGATTACTTTTTAGAAAGTCTTAATAAAAGGAAAATGTAAGAGATTTAAATAGCTCAGTGGATGTTATATAAAGTATCTTCACAAAGTGTCTGAGTTTTGGGGTTGCTATAGTTTACGCTAAAATTGTCTAGACCATCTCTCTAAAAAACCTTCTACAGTATACTTTATCAAGTAATTATGCCTTTAAATAAGAATGGTAAAGCCATCATTCCAGGAGCTTTGCAAACTGTTAAGAGGCGGGGCCTCAACAGTAGACACAGGTGCTTTTGAACCTTTCTTCCCTTCACCTTGGTGCCTTGGACAAGTTTTTTTTTTTTTTTTTTTAATCCTTAGTTTTCTGATCCATAAAATGATAATGATGATCAGTTTAGGACCACAAGGAAGTTCAATGTAATCATGACTATAAAATAATCAAACTTCCTAGCATAGAGGAAATGACATACATTTGATGATTGCAGGTTTGGGAACAAAAATGGTGACTTAGCATGTTTATTTGAAGCAGCTGGAACTCAAATTTCTGCCCCTGCATACTGTCTCTTAAATATTTTCATTTGCTCTCATTAATGTCCTGGTGGATATATTCCATGATAAATATCTTCTCATATTCCTAATTGTAACCAAGTTTCAAAGGCCCCAGAAGGCATAAAATCTTCTGTCTGCCTGCCCTGTTATGTGACTTCAATATATTTCCCAATACAATTTCATGATTCTCCCATAAAAAGTTGTGGGTCTTCCAAAAGGAACTGAGTCTGAGATTCCATTTGACTGATATAATAAAAACACCTTAGATTTTTATAGTACCTTTCATCACAAAAAGCTCAATGCACTTTTACATATTTATCATTGTAGCCCCAGGAGGTAAAGAAGGACATAAATTATTTCTCATTTTCAGGGGCATAGCAGAGGCATTTGGAATTTAGGTAACATTTCTAAGGTTAATAGAAATAGAAAGCAGGTTTCCTGACTGTCAGTCTTACTGCAGTGTTACTCTCTTTGGCATTAATTGTGGCTATTGTTACTTTAGATAGACTCAAATTTTAGGGTTTGGCATTAAATATAGCTCATAGTTCAGATAACTATTTGATAAAATCAAGCTGAAACAGATATATATCATTGCAATCTAATCAAATTATTTTATGTCAAAACACTTTAATTATATATACATATATTATTTACTCATATATATTCTTATTTACATATATATAATATATATTTTCTATTCTTATTTACCATTCTGTATTATCTATTCTTATTTACCATTCTGTATTAATTCTAAATCAAGCTTTTAAAAGTTATTTGTCCTTTATGGCACTGAATGAAATCGGTTCCAATGTTCTTGTCATTCACCTCTCCCTAGGCACATTCTTCTTTCCACATATATTTTTATAGGCTTTTATATTTATTCCATTTCCATAGGCTAAAAACTTTCTGCTGCAGTTTTCTATTTCTTAGGTTGTCTATGCTTGAAAAAAAATCTATCAAAGTAAACACCCAAAGGAATATAAAGATAGACTATACAAAAGGCTCTCATAATAGTTTCCTGTTAGTTCGGAATAAAACAAATGGAGCACTAATGTCCATTTGATACTGTAAAACCCAGTACATAAGAAAAATGCTAAAATTTGCTTAGGGTTTATAGCTTTGCAGTTTCCTCCTGGGCTTTCTTTGCTACAGATTGCTATAGATGCACTACTGATGTGAATTTTCAGTGAACAAGTGAAATGAGAGAAAACAAAATGTAACAGCCTGATTAAAATAAATGAATCTTAAACTTTTGCAGGCCTTACTTCATTGCAGGTTACAGTGGAAAACAGACAATGTTTTTAAGCTTCAACAGGCATCTGTCTAGAATTATTTCTAATTTGATCCCATTGACTCACTCAAGGTCAAGCCCAGTCATGTGACTGCTAGACTTCTATGAGAAAGTGTAATTAGCACCAAAAAGAAAGGCATGTAAATAATGCCCACAGCATCCAGTGCTCTAGCCTGTTGCCATTTCCCTCCAATCCCTCCCTCTTAACTCTTCACAGGGACATGACTTAATGGAAAAGTCTATTTCTCGGATCAAGCTTAACTATGTACCTTATGAGGCTAACTATACTGTTGTAACAGAAATATTATCGTATTCCTTTGGTCATTGTCATTCTGGCATAGAAATTAGAGAATATGGATGCTTGAAATGTCAGTCTTTGTAAACATAAGCTGGAAGTTGTAACATAAATGAATGGTGGTACAGACTGTTTAAGCTGTTTGAGTAACAAATAGACATTTCCTTGAATTATTTTGACACAATTTACTGTGAAATTCCTTTTTTCTCTTGCTGGTATTTCTAGATTCCTTGTGCCAACAATAAAATGAAAAGCCTTTTATTTCACTGCTTATTACTTAACTCATCGAGCACTGATGTTTTCTAGAATACTAATATATCCTAGATGTAAAATGAATACTAAAAGAGGCATATCTTCCTATTAGGTAATTATATCCAAATGATACATGAATACTTGAGCTTCTCTGTAAAGAAGAAATTATTAATATATATTACACTGTTCAATCCTCAATGTAAAGAATGTGTATATAAATCCATTCAATGAGAGAAAAGGGAATATGTTCAAAACAAACTGGAGGGCAGGTTAGAGGTAAAATTGTAGGACACTGGTGGAAAACACTAGGCTAACTGCAGTGGAGAAGGTTGGTTGAGAATGGCTGAGTTTTAGCATGCTGGTTTTGAAAGTCAGCAGAGAAAAGTACAGACAAAACCACCATCTATGCTATACCCACTGAGAACTCTGACTTCCAGAAGTGCTGTGGATGAAGAGACTCACAAGTATAGGATAGGAATTGTCTTGGGTAAAATATAAAATATGTAATGTAGTTAATATGTATATATAACAAAATTTTAATGTCTTCATATTTATTATAACATTTAAAAAGAAAGTAAATAAGCTGTAGGCTGCATATTGGATGTGCAGACTTAAGACTTTAAAATGCAAGAGCTCTTAGAATAAAGTGACAGTGCCTGAGAACAACTGAGATCGGGGAAAGACTGACACGTTTAGAGGGAGGTTTAAAACACTAATATTAAAGAAAGTTTTGATGGTCAAATATTTTTACCAGAAAACTGGAAGAGTTCTGAACAAATAGTGCCCATGTACCAAGAAGTCTGAGAGTGTTGGGAGGGAGAAAAATGGGTACCAGACCAGAACCTTGTGCCAGGCTTAGCTCTAGATGTCTCTAACATACCTTTGGGCCTAAAGAGAACTTAAAAACACAGCTGTACGGGCCAGGGATTTAGTTCAGTGATGCTGGGCCTCCTTTGCAAGTGCAAGGTCTTGAGTTCTATTGCTGGCACCACAAAAAAGAAAAAAAAATCCCCAAAAACACCCTGCTGAGAAAGGACAAACTGTGGCATAAGGCAGATTTCTAGTCTTAGACAATGATTTCTCCTACTAACTAGCTGATTCCCTTCAGCAAGTCACTCTGACTGAATCTGCTAATTCCCTGGAGAACATTGGATTCGTAATATCCACTACGTCTTAACAATGCTCATCATTTTACAGATGAAGAAACTGAAAAAAATGAAGTAATCTGTTCACAATCACATAGTTAGAAATTAACAGAGCTTGGGCTTGCTTCCAAGTAGTATGTTCCTGTGGCCTAAGCTCTAAGCCACTGTTTAATTAGCCAACTCCAAGCATTTTTTTCCTTATAAAATTCAGCAACCTTAAAAATAAATAGAAGAAGTTACAGATTTCATGACACTTGAAAGAGAAAAACTATAAGGAAAATAGGTATTACAATTAACATGACCAGATATAACTTTTGTCAGATTGATCTATGTCTTTTTGTACTGTCACTACATTTTTGACAAGTAGAAGACATATAAAACTGATAGCTGCTTCTTTAATACGATTCATATCAAACACACTAGGACTTTTAGAAATACAAGATGCCCTAGGATGTTGTAAATTCTATGTAATATTGTTTGAAAAATTTAAGTTTTTAAATATTTTAATAAGGCTGCTCCATAACCACAGTAAACATAATGCCAGTAAAAAGGATAATGCATGTTTATTATATAATGATATTTAAATTTTTTCATGAAATATTGAATGCATTAAATTTTATAAAAGGTTGTTCACTAGACTATTAAAAGTGGCTATTCTGAGGCAATAGGTGTCAGATTTGTATTTTTTTTCTTCACATTTTCTGCACTTTTGTGTCTATAAAAATTTTTAGCATGCATTCTTTTTTATATAAATCTGAAAAACTGTTTTATGTTTTGACAGGAAAAACATCTGCTACCCAAGGTTCAGGCACTCGCAGCCATGAAGTAGGAGCAATACCAGATATGGGGCGCTAAGGACCAGTGACCCCCTAAAAGGTTACTTAGATTCAGGGACATACCAACTACCCTGCAGCTTCACAGGTTAGAAACAAAATAATATTTACTTTCAAAAGTGAATCTTGATATTTAATACTTATGAAAAATAATCATGGTTGAGCATTATGAAAAAAATCTCAAACTGCTCTATCTCTTACACTACAACATCAGATATAATTATCCTGTCCAATTAGAATTGCCTAACATTTACTGTATACAAACACATCAGCCATTTTCTTCATTTAATACCTACCCATATTATGACTAAGGGATATTTAATTTAATTAATCATTTCTTTTCCTGTTTTATATTCCTTCCCACAATAGCTTACAAATATTAGAAAATGAACCTTTCTTCTCAAGAAAAGTCCTTACAGTTATTTGCTTATATCTCTAACAGCATTTAAAAATGAAACCGTAATACAGAAAATAATTATAATGAGACTGAACAAAAGCTGGCTTCCTGACAGGTACCATTTAGTGAATTGCTATCTCACTGCTCAAAACAGTCACCTGACTTAATCCAATTTTTATGTCGCTTAAGTTTTGTCTTTAGAGTCACTCTTCAGAGAACGGGGAACAGCACAGTGTGGCACAGTTGCTGAACATTCTCACTTGTTTCATTTTACTCCTTAGAAATATTGGTAACCTCAGGACCAGGGGTTTAACATCAATTATTTATCATAAAGAAATAATGTGGTTAAGTTTATGGTATTGTAGGATTGGGAAAGAAGGTACAGCAAACAATATAGCCAATAAGAGAAACCTTTTGAATATGGCATGTTGTTATATGCCACTACTACTTTTAAGCTTTGTGAAAAACAGATATATATTATTTTTAGATATAAATTATGACCACTTTGAAAAGAACCTTATTTGTCATAAACAGAACATAAAGTGTCACTGCCTTCACTTACGCACTCATTTGACTCATGGTGCAGTCGTGAATAATTTTAAACCAAACATGACTGCAGCAATCAATTTCCTCCCAATTTATTGGGCATGAGTTAGAGCCAATTAAAAAACCATTTTTGATGCAATTCAAGGGGAAAAATGTGTAAGCCCATGAAAAACAAATTCCAGTCCGAGACATGAGTCATCACTATTCTAAATATTGGTGTCAGCCCTAAATCAGAAAGCACAAATCCTAGAATTGTATAATTCACTCTGGAAACTGCATTTATCAGCAATGATGAGACAATTATTAATATTTTTTATTATAAGAAGCTGACCTGAAAGGAAAATAATACACTTGCGATATTGTTTCAAATCTGAATAATTTTTGCAGTGAAATTGTGGCAGCTCTTTCAATTTCTGAATTAAGAACTGAGGTAGAAAGTGACCTTTACACAAAGAAAGCAAAACATTTTGCTTATGATTTTCAAGTATCTCTTACCTATTAGACCATGTCTCCTTTCACATCAATATAGTGGCTCTCTTTTAAGGCTATAAAATGAAACAGTCTCTGTACGCTCTGGATATTCTTAGGGCAATCAAAGCAGCAAAATTGAAGCTTCTAGGTGGGAAGTTACAGCTATAAAATACAGCCTTATATTTTCAATTTGTATATTAAAAAGGCTCTTCAAGTTCAGAGTTTTCACCATTAAAAATAAGGAAACAGACCTGAATTCTGGTTCTGCCTCTCCCATGCCCTTGGTAAAAGGACTTCAGGCATTTGTCTAGCCTTTCGAAACCTCAGCTTTCTCAATGGTAAATGGATATTAAGAATATTAACTACCTTGTAGGGATGTTCTGAACATTAGCAAATATATACATGTCTGTTAAGTGCGGAGGAAAATGCCTGCCCCAGACTGAGTCTCCAGCAGGGAGAGGAAAGCTCTATGGTCTCACAGCCTGGCTGTGTGTTCATGCCCCTCCCTACCTGTGAAGGTTTTTTTCTTTTTAAGCACAGGTGCCTGGTCTCTCCCCTGGAAGATTCCGCTCATTAATTCTGATGTGAGTTTTAAGCAGCTGTTTTTATAAAAACCTCCATAGGTGATTCTGAAGAAACACTGATTTAGAGCCAACCAGTACCGATTTCTTCAAAAACACTACAGACTTTTCAGTTGCTCGGTTAATGTGGAGTTAAACTGCCTTGAACTACTCTGGCTTTGCTGTCTGTTGAGCACATTAATTTGAGTAATTGTCAAATTTGTCTTTGAAGGAGGTTGAATTTTAACTGGAATATCTTAAGATTTTATTTACATTCCTATTCTGGGAGGTTACAGAATAAGCTTGATTTTCTCCCCTCTCTTAGTAGTAAAATGAAGGAACAAATATGTGAGATAACCCTAGGAAATTACAGTCATTCCACTGGCAAAGATATATGTCAGTGTTGGCTATATTTGTATCTTTGACTTCTATTTAATAACACGGTTCATGAGCCAAGACTACCAAATCAAATTTTTTTTTTTCTGAGGTGTATTTTCTTGAGTTAATTTCCAATTGTCCCACTTCAAGGTAACTGAGGGCTCTTCTCAATGATAAGGATCAGGGATACCACCAAGTGAAGAAAAGTAACTGCCAGAAAATTGGCCTGAAGTGACAACCCCATAAGTTACTTGCCATGGTTGTTTAACATAAATAACCTCTAGGGTATTTCCTCTAGGCATTTTATAATTAACTATAACCAGGACTATCCCTAATATTTTTCCATTAGTAGAAAACAATTTATGAAATTAATTTGTCTGGAAACTTAGAAGGGAAAGAGCTTTCTCTTAATAGGCCTTAGGTTTTGGTAATGTCAGTAAGGAGGGAGGCACAGATTCAGGGGAATAGAAGTCAGGTCTTAAAGAGGTGTGAAAAGAAGGTGATCAGGAGGTTAAAAAATCAATCAAGTAATTTTTACCAGGTCTAGGTATAGCTGGGATATTCTCAGACTCCTGGCTTTTCTAGGATCTGCCAATAGGAAATCAGAGTGGTGTACAAGCTGGCATGTCTGTCCATAGGAATTCCAGTGCTACCATAGACCAGATAGTTTTCCATTCAGTTTCTAGACACTAGGTCATACTCTCCCCCCTGAATTCCAGAATGTAATACATAAACTACCAAAAAGAATGCAAACTGCAGAGATGACTTAAGAGAGCAAGTAATTATTCCCTGGGGACATTTTACCTTCAGGGTTTAGAAATGAGTGCAGTCTAGATAGAACTCAACCATGGATTAGCAAGATGTTGGGAGGTCAAGATATTGATGAAAAAGATTGATATGCCCAGATTCTGTTTTTTAATTCATATGTCTCTGTACACAAAATGAACGATAGCATTTGCTTTTCTTCATGAAGTCATTTTAAAGGTAAACTGAAAGTACCTATGAACAGTGGAAATATTTTTATTGTGGTAAGATAAGAATTGAAAGCGTTTTTGGTTTGTTTTAGTGTATACAACTTTTTAGCTGCATAAGCCTTTTTCCAACAAGATTCTCCAGAAGTTTTCAAATCCATCTGTGAGGTAATAACCCTTTGTTAAAACGCAAGTGAAACTGTCTGAAACTTGCTAGACTATCATAGACCAGGAAAATAAAAATATATAGCAAAAATGAAACCTTTCTCATCCTGCTGTTTGTTTGTGGACATAATGTTTTATCTAAGCCCAGCTTTATAGAGTTAGTTTCTAAAACATGGTTCTTTGAAATTTTAGGGAGGAGAAAAAGCCCTTTCAGAGTTTTTATTTAACTAGCAGAGAATTACTTTCTCACAGCTGGAAGCTTAAACAGCTGTTGACTGACACTTTTCTGTTCCCCTGGGTGAGAGCTGAAGGACTCTGTGCCCCCAGGAGGATAGCCAGAAATATATGTGACCAGAAACATTCCAGTACAACCTATCCGAGGACTGGAGAACAGATAACTTAATAGCCACTGGGTCACTTAAATGGAGGAGATTTTTCTCCCTCTTGAAAACCAACTCCTTTAACAATCTGCTTTCTGACCCACCGTCAGATCGCAAGGCTCACGTGATCATAGTCTCTGCTGAATGACGCAGGATGTCAGGCTCAGGATTGGCAACCTTTTAGAATTTATCCATATCCCCTTTTACATATTCCATAGGAAATTTGCTTTTCATTTAGAGTGTATTTCTGAGTCTTTCTCTGTGGATACTAAATAGGTAACTTGGTATTTTAGAATTGTTGTCACTGCAGTACTATTTATTGTATCCACTAGAGGACTTCCTCTCAAAGCAGTACAGACGCTTTCTTCTCTATCCCGGTGGCCTCTGGCATTTGATGATCAACTAACTCTTGAGAAGGGCCACTGGCTACACATCAATGTTCGAATGAAAACATTCCCCCTACCTTAACACCTCCTGCTAGTCCAATAAAGTCATGTTTAAATAACCGAACTGGCTTCAATGAACTGTACTCTGCCATTTTTTTTTCCTGCTTCTTAGCTAGATAAAATGGAGATAATTATGAAGTGGATGAGCAGGTTTAATGAAAGCCAGTTTCTTTTGGTATACTCCTGAAGCAGCAATCATCATCTGTTTGGCTTTTGAAGAGCAACAATTATAATCACTTAAACCCCCAAGGGGAACAAAAATAGAATTTACATTAGCATATAAAATATACAGCTGGATTGGGCAAGCCTACAAAATTCTGGGAAAATCATTCTAATCTGAATGCTATTCAAACTCACAAGTAAAATGAGTTCAAGAGTATTTTACATACTTCCTTCCTATAAAATAATACCTAGAACAATGCTGAGAGGATTTTCCTAAAAATGAGCACAGAGAAATGACTGTTGCCAGGGGAGAATCCCAGTGGGAACCAGCTAAATTGTATTGCCAAGGTATCAGAGAGCAAAACGCATAATGGAGTCCACCTAAAGTTCTGACCACTTTAAAGTGAAGGGTTTTCAGAGTGAAACTGTACACATTTGGGAGCTTAAGAAGAAAAACATGGTGGTTTTAGTTTGATCAATGTTGAAAATTAATGATAAATAAAGAATTCAGGTTAACAGCATTTCCTTTCTTTGCAAATGTGAAAGCAATCGAGAGGAAAGTGAGACAGCTGACGCTGACACTGTGTTCAGCAGCAGAACTCTGTTTTAAAATATCTTCATATCTTTACCTCTCAACTTCTTTATTACAATCTTTCTGACCATTTACATAATTTAATTACTTTTTATTTTGTGTGACTTGCACAGTTTGCAAGATATTTATTTTTTTGAGCATAGAAGAATAAAAATGGAGCCTCTCCTTTTATCCATTATGTTACCGGCAACAAAACACTAAAATGATCAATATATTAAAGGCTTTCCCAGCTGTGCACATTTATCAAAAGCAGTGTATCTGAGAAATTCCATTACAAATTCCCAATGATGAATGCGTTCATAATCTATACCTAAAATGTACCAATAAACTTAATGAATAAAAAAAATTCCACTAATAAATCTTGAAACACTTATCGTTCTACTGGAAAACTTGTTCTCTCTCATTATAAATACATACAAATATGTAAAGATTAGACAAACATACTTCATATTTATGTATGTTGTTTGAAAATCTACTACTATATTTTTCAAAATGGAAAACAAACAACAACAGAAAGTCCACCTGCAAACAAGTCCTCACCTCCACGGAGAAGCCTTCCCAAATACCAAATACCAACTGCAGGCATACTGGCGATAGCTCGTCTGTGTTCATAAAAGCACTTCGTGCATACTTCTGATGCCAGTGATCTTACTGCCTATGTATGTCTATCTCATGCACAGCCCGTGAAGTCATGGACAACACAGCTGCTTTCCCAGCAGAGCATTCCCAAGTTTATACCACTGTGCCTAACCTAGTAAGCACATGGTAGTGATTACAGTGTGAAATGGATCATTCATTCATATTCCAAGGCACATCATGGTATCCATGGTAAAAATCAAACGTATGTTCTACACTCTCTCTTCTATAGTATCAGTTGCAATGGAGACAGATTAAGTATTGAAACAGTAGAAACTCAAATCTAGATTTCTATAATAATCTTAGCTCTGATTATAGTTAACAAAAGATACGGATAATTTTGAAAGTTACCATATAACTTTAGTTACTGAGTTACCATATAACTTTATTTTGAACACAAATGTAGTGATTTCATATTTAAAAGCATTCACAGGGAAAGTTGAGGTAAACAGCTTGCAAGATTTTAAAACTTATGTAGGATTTTCTTAAACTTGTTTTTGTGGGTTTTTTCTCCTACTTTAAATATAGTCCCCATTCCTATTAATTTTTCAAGTGAAATAATTTTATATAAAATTATAAGAAAGAATTAATTAGGTAGAAAATAGACTTTACTGACCTATCCTAAAACATTGCATATTTTAAAATAATCTTTAAATATTATTTTAAAATAATAATAAATGTACTTAAAATTCTTATCATTAGCTGCAATGCAATTTTGTGCATTATTTATCCCATAAATATTTCTAATATTCTTTAATTTTTTTGTTGTTGTTGTTTGCTTTTGTTTTCTTTTCTTTTTTGAGACAGGTCCTTCCTTTGCAGCTCAGGGTGGCCCTGAGCTCAGCCTCAAACTCACAGTAGTCCTCCAGCCTTTGCCTCCCAAATGCTGGGATTACAGGCGTGAGCCACCACACCCAGCACTGTGGTAAGTGGTACTGATTGATGGTGGGGTGAGTCTCCACGCCCAGCATTGTTCTATGTGGTTATCAGGGATTGAACCTGGGCTCTTCTGCCTGTAAGGCAGGCACAGAAGGCTGAGCTAAATCCCCCATCCCTTATTTTGTTTTTTGGGTCAAGGTCTCATTATGTAGTTCAGGCTAGCCTTGAACTCACAGTGATCCTCCTGCCTCAGCCTCCTGAATGTTAGGAGTGCAGGCCTGTGCCGCCATGCCCAGCATAGTCTTAAAAGTCTAAGAAAAACTGCTTTATTCAATCCAATTTTTAAAAGTTTAAAGAAAAACTGCTCTAGTAACTTTCCTCCTTTATTTCATATTAGTATAATGATAACTTTTTATGTGCATATTTATATGTATTTATTATCTATATAGATTTGTGCATTTTTGATAAATTTGAGGAAAATTATCTGAACTGTCATTTTATTTTAGTACATAGTTATATATCCTAAATATCCAAATAAAGATAAAACAAAATTATATGAACATTCCATTAACTATAATTAAAAACTAAGCCTGAATTTCATTTATAATGAGCCAGCAACTATAATTAGTCTCTTCCTTTTCTGAGGGTGGTGGTTGAGACAGGGCCTTGATGTGTACTATAGGCTGGCTTTCACCTACCACATTTCTCCTGCCTCAGCCTCCTGAGTGTTGAGATGATAGGTATGAGCCACCATGCAAGGATTAAAATGAGTCTCTTGGAAGAGAAACTTTTGGTCTTTTAAAGAATGGTTCCAAGGTCAAAGTGAAATAGAGTTGAACTGTACATGAGTCATTCTGGTATCTGAAACTTGAGCTTCTCTATCCCCCTTATATCATGGCTTGTAGAAGTTCAAACTTATCTGACCTTAAGGTAATCTACCAGCACTCTCATACTAATGTGACTTTAATGTGGTCGATCTGGATGATTTCATCTTATAACAATCTAAAACAAAATGGATGAACCAACTTTTTAAAAAGTTCTTCCCATAAGATTAATTTAAATGCTCTTTTAATATATAACCTTTCTGTATTTTTACAAAAGTAGCTCAAACTTTAAAAATTTACACAAGAGGGCCAGGGATATAGCTCAGTGGTTCCGGCACCTGTCTTGCAAGTGCATGGGGCCAGGTTCAATCCCCAGTAACCACATAACAATACTGGGTGTGGAGACTCACACCCAGCAGCAACCAGTACCACATACCACAGTGCCAGGCATGGTGGCTCACGCCTGTAATCCCAGCATTTGGGAGGCAGAGGCAGGAGGATTGCTGAGATGTGAGTTTGAAGCTGAGCTCAGGGCCAGCCTGAACTACAAAGTGAGACCCTGTCTCAAAAAAAAAAAAAAAAAAATTACACAAGATAACTTAGGAGTTCATTTACTGCATAAGATGCAGATAGAGTTAGTTATTCTTTCATTTTTCATTTTCATTTTTCCTCAGGTCATAGTAAAATATTGAGCAGTTTTTCCTCAAATGTAAATGATGTCCTTAAATATTTTTTTTTTCCTTTGGTACTTGGGGGAACTTGATTGAATTATCTTGATGAAAGTGTTAACATTTCCACTTTTTTTGGAAATCTAAACTAATAAATAAAACAAACAGGAGCAAGTACAGTATCTTTGTCCCAACCTCTCAGGTCAGGTTTTATTTTTAAAGGAAGAAAAAGCAATACAGCACTTTGAAAGAATAGGCCATTTTCCTAGTATTTAAAAATCATTTTTAATATTTAAAGGAATTATATAATGTGGCTCTACTGGAAATTCTTTTTGAATCACTTTTTATCTTTATGCTTCTTTTAGTTCACCAAATGAGAGCTTTTACAAAAGGGTGTGCCCTTCAGCCCTTCATGAGCCGAGAGAGGCTAATTGGTTATATCAAAGTAAACTCAGACTTAGATAAGTATTATCGCAAAAAGTATGAAATGATTACC
Organism: Petromus typicus; assembly: GCA_004026965.1. Lineage (NCBI taxonomy): Eukaryota > Metazoa > Chordata > Mammalia > Rodentia > Petromuridae > Petromus > Petromus typicus. The sequence continues at coordinate 34,664 of PVIR01005781.1, forward strand.
ACTTATACAATCATATAATTAATTACTAGGCAATATTAGTATAACCAAACTTTTGAAGGTTTAAAAATGAAAATTAAATCCTATCAAATTGGTAAAATACAATCAATCTGCTTATTTAAGTCAAAATTAAGGAAACCTGAGTTTGCCTTTAAATTTTACATTTCCTTTTATTAAGTAGCCTTTATTAGTATTTAACAATACTTGATCATTACAATTGAGTTAATATTCCTCTTTTTATTTTTCTTTTTTCAGTGGCATAAATAAACATACTTCTGGGGGTCAGGGATATAGCTCAGTGGTTCCGGTGCCTGTCTTGCAAGCACAAGGACCCAGGTTCAGATCCCCAGTAACCACATACAATACTGGGCGTGGAGACTCACCCCAGCAGCAACCAGTACCACATACCACAGTGCCAGGCATGGTGGCTCATGCCTGTAATCCCAGCATTTGGGAGGCAGAGGCAGGAGGATTGCTGTGATGTGAGTTTGAGGCTGAACACATGGCCAGCCTGAACTACAAAGTGAGACCCTGTCTCAAAAAAAAAAAAAAAATAGAAACGTATTTCTTCAAAAATAAATATCCTAAGAAAAACAATCAGCCAACATAGGTCAAGAACCAAAACTCAATTTGGGGATGTAGTTAGGAATGTTTCAGGTTTTTTTCCTTTTAAGAATGTTGTACCATGTAAGATGCCAAGATTAACAGGTCATCAGAATTTATGAGAGGTTTTTAAAAAATCTAGTAAATTCTCATTTTTCTATTATTTGATTGTCAATTTGTTTCATCTAGGATCCAATTTTGTAGTCAGATTTTGACACAAACTGTCTCCTAATGGTTTATGAACTATCTAATCTCAACTACTTAGTTTCTAGGCAAAATGACCTTGCTGCTTAAAGTATTTTGAAGATCACCTGAGATAATATGAATAAAACACTACCTACAGGATTAGTGTGTGCCAGGTAAACCACACCTGTTATCCACTCAAATTAATTTCTTAGCTATTTTAGATGATGTATACACATGAAATTTAAAACTAATTAAAGTAACAGATGAAAGTTTTATAAATAATTTTTAGTTATATTAAACAGTTACTTTAATGAAAGTAGTAAATGAAAATTATTTTTATATATTACTGCAGCCATTCTTTTTGCTTCTTTGCTCTTGGGTACATTTTACGCCCTGCAGGTGGTCAAGCCTGCAACGGAATATCAGATAATGTGGCTGAACCCGGCCCCTAATCAGTGTATCTCCCCTACTCTCTTTCTTTATGTGTGATTATCTACTTATTCACAGCAAGCCAGTATTACAAGAAGCTATACACATTTCTCTTTGAGACTGCCTCTTTATTGAAAACTTAGACTCTTGTCGAGCCCTTGGGATTTTGTTCTTATGAACATTATAATCTTCCTATTATTTGTAACATTTTTTTCTAATGTGCTGAGAGTCAGTGAAAATATCAGGACATGGCTACAGTATTTCTGATGGGTCAATAAGATAAAAATAAATTTGTTGTCTGCAATAATAAGATGACTTAAATATTTACATTTTCATGAAAAAAATTACAATATTACATGCAGATATGAAGAAATTTCCTTGTTGAAAATATTTGGTAACTTGAAAATTGACAAATAATTATCAGTAAGGGAAAGCATCAGGAATATTAAAAAATTAAACTATATACTATTATTATATAAGACATAATTTTAAATTTCTCATCTTATTTTAAATAACTTATGAGTGTCTTCAGTTGAAATAATAGTTACAGTGTGTAGGTGGAAATTAAATAGAGTGCTTATATGATTACCAAGTATGACAACTCAATGATATTTTTCTCAAAGTGTCAAAGTAATTAATTTTATATATATATAAACCTTGGTATATATACCAAGCATGTATTTACTCATAATTACCTATGCAGGCAAAAATAGTAGATAATAAGTTCTTCCTTTAATGCTATGTATATAAATGTACTTCAAGATTTTTATTTAAAACCTCCAGATAGTGCTAATGTAGTTCAAGATTAATTATAAAATTAAACAGCTATGATTGTTTGGTACTATGATCCAATGTGAATTATACAATTAAGAACATTGTTAGTTGACCCTTTCTGATCTAATATCATCACCTAAGAGAAGCACCATCATAAAACTCTTGCTACTAAAAATATACATAATATTACATTCTAATCCAAAAATTTGAGGTTTTTTTTTTTTTTCTTAAATTTTACTAAATTGATTCTTCTTGTACCAACTGATTAGTAATTCAGTTGGTCATTTGGTTTCAAAACTCAGACACTGCAAACATTAAGGATGGTAACTTTGAACAGCAAGACCAAGAGCAACACGGGTAACTTTTTAAGGTATCACTTCCCTGTGCTAAGTTGCTAGGATAGTTACTAGGCGACAACTTCGTGTCAAAAAGTTAATTTAAAAAGCTATTAAAATAGGTGCCAAATAAAATACATTAATCTTTACTTTATTATTTACTTTATTATTATTATTATTATTTACTTTATTATTTACTTAATTAAACGTATTATTTACTAATACATTAATCTTTAATCAGCACTGCACAGTCCAAAAGTTTTTGGTTCCTCTGCTCATAGGAAGTTTATAATTGCTCACGAAGATTTCAGAATAGGTCTTGAGAAACAGAGGTGCAGGCAGTCATGTCTACATGCATAGACATTTCAAGAATGGACTGCACAAAACAAGAACAAATTCCTCTGGGGGGTCATTTCTGATTCCATACCATCATTCAAATTTGAAAACTTAGATGTGATCTTTTCATCAAAGAATGTACAGGTCCATAACAATATAGGACACCTCAGTCATCTCCATAGCAACAGCTCTGGATAAGTTAAAAAGCAACTAGAGCCACAAAGAGAAAAAAAAAAGTTTTAGGACTACTGAACACTGGTGCAAATCTAGGCAAACAATTTAGGACAGTCCAGAGCAAAAGTTAAGCCTTTCACCAAACTTTGAATCAGTAACTTTGCAAGAACACTGTACTGCTTGGCTGTTTTTAGAAAAGGAAGGAGATAAATGAGTAAAACTCAGTGAGCCTTACCCAAAATAGATCTCCTGTTTTAAAACAATAAAAGGAATGTCAAAAGGCTGTTGAACAAGGACTCTTAAATGAATCTGTATACTCTAGTTTAAAATGGTTGGAGGAGAGAAGACAGTGGTGAGGAGGGTAATAAGCAATTCATCTTTAAACCTCTCAAGACTATAATCTTCCAAATGTAGTCTTTGGTCATGGATCAGCATTTAACATTTGTGTAAGAATGTAAAGCTTCTGAAGTTGCTACCTGAGGAAGAAGAGGGTAGGTGGCCGATGCAGGTGCGAGCACAGCGATGCGTGTCCTGGTTGAGGGTCACCCCACTGTTCCTTTTCTCCTTTGGGATTTTCATCAGGAACGACCCAGCTCAAGTTCAGAATTCAGAGCTGCACAGTTCTTTTGAAAACAGACAATAACCTAGTTCTCTGCACCCCCTGCCCTGCACCTCTCTCCTGCTAACTGCCAGCTTTCACCCACTTTAAATGCATCCAGCCCATTACTGTCTCAATAGTATCAAACAGATGAACACAGAACTTACCTAATGAGCACGATAGAGAAAATATCACAAGTACTGTCATCTGCCTAAGCATCCCCTCCGCCCAGCCTCCAACGTTTTATGTGTGAGGAGTCCCTTCAACCCACCCACAGACTGAGCACACGAGAAGAAATGGTAATTTTTGGTTTAAAAGTTCACTTACCACGGCAACCTCATATTGCTTTGTCATGTTTTTTGCACTTAATTTTTCAAAACTGCTTGCGCAGGGCGCGGAACTTGGAAGGCAGGAGGACTAAAGTATCTCTAGTAATCACAACAAAAAAGGAGAGAACATTCACCAATCAGAATTACATTGAAATGCACAATCAAACCCCAAATTGAGCCGCAAGGTTCACACTAAACCGGGGAGGGGGAGGGGGTAGAAAGGCCAAGCGAACAAAACAAAAGGTAAAAGGAAGAGTTGAGTGGTTGGAGGGGAAATTGACCCAAGCCGCCTTTTGACCGAGGAAGGGCTTTAAACCACTGCTGCCGCCCCCGCCCCCAGCAACCCGCGTTTTACCCGAGCGACGGCACGGCCTCCAGTCAGCTCAGCTGCGGGAGAGGAGAGCCATCGGTCCTCCTCTGCCCCGGGCTCCTCCAGGAAGATGCTCGAAGCGGCGGCGCCCAGCCCCGGAGGTCTGGGGTTGGCGGCTGCAGCGGGACTACGCGAGTGGCTGCCGGACCGCGGCCGTCTCGACCCTGCCTCCTGCGCGCCGCACAATAGCCTGGCCGGGCGCACCTCGTGAAGCCACCCTGAGCCCGGAGTGGGGCTCGCGGTGACAGCGCTGCCCCTTTGTAAGGACTGTGATGGATGCGACCGAAGGGTGGGGTCTGGTGGGTCAGAACTGTTAGTGACAGTGTGTATCGCTCCGTCTGTCCCGCCTGCGGGGGAGCCCCCTCCCCCACACGCGCACGCCGCCCTCTCCCCACCCCAGCGGCGTCTTCCGCAGGCAGCGTGCAAATAAGTAGAAAAACCATCGGACCGTTTCCAGCGGAACAGATTACGAACAGCGGATTTATCTAAACTTAAGGAGAAGATCCCAAAACCCGAGAGTGGAGGCGGCGGGACGGGGACAGTGGGGCCGGACGGGTGAGGCAAGGGCGGGTCACTAGCTGGAGTTTGCGCCGTCCTGTGGTGCGCACCGCCGACTCGGTGCGCCCGGGCAGCGCTCGGCTAAGGCACTGGGGCCTAGTAGAGGAGGCCGCACATTCGGGGAGCCGGCCCGGGCACCCTGGGCGGGCGGAAACTGCAGGATGGGGCCCGGGTCCCGAGCGCACGCAGCCTGAAGGAGCTCCGCACCAGCCTGAAGCCGGCCCAGCCCAGCAGGGCGATCAGGACTCGGGCCAGGCGCCCGGTACTAGGCGCTGCGCCACTGCTACGGCCGTTTCGACCCCTCCGACCCGCCGGGAACGGGAGTCAGAGCCCCGCCCGCCAGGTGCGCCCGGGACGCTGCTCCCTGGACCCTCCCGCCCGCACCCTACGGCGGCGCCCGGAGCCAGCCGCTCGGAGCCTCGCTCCTGCTGGGCCGTCTGCCCAAGGCAGAAAGTCATTCAAGGGCTCTTGCCCTGTCCCCTTCGCGAGGAGTCGTGGACCTGTGCTATGCTGCTTCTGAAAACATCCTAGCTGCCTCCTCCCCTGCCACCAGTTTCGGTTTTATCATGGTTAAGAATCCAGTTTTGAAGCACCTGTTTGTCATTTACAGTAAAATCCTACGGGAGATTTACTCCCCTACTTGGACAAATGGCCTGTTCTTTTTACGCTCAGCTTTCCATTTCCCATTGAAATGTTGTTGCACGACCTGATGTAGCTACAAAGCACCTTCCAAACATCCAAAGCCGTTTCTCCAGAACCGTTTATTTATTTGTGCTTATTAGAGTTTATGGAGCACCACTTCCTTTGACACTATGTAATGGCTTCTTGTTTTTATCACTGATGTCTTATAACAGGAGAAAGTAAGAACCAGAGAGAAAGGCCAGGGCATTTATGTCTAATGAAGCATCTCTCCTTTTTATGTCTGCTATTTATTAATCATTTAAATGTTGTGTGTATCAGTTGTGCATCTACTCTAGGCTCGGGGAAAGCTCAAAAGATTTTATGCTACTCTTCCAAGAGCCTCATCCACTAGGAAGGTAAAAAGAACCAGCTCTTAACTGATTCTAATAAGCAGCTACTTTTAATAAACGGGAAAGAAAATTTGACAAGACTTTCAGCAAAGGGAAGGAAGGATATGGCATTAACCTTAAATGGTTTGTTCAAGGCTTAAACCTTAAAGACTACCCACCCCTATACACCAGTTACTTCTCACTACTTTACCCAGTTCTTTGTTTTGGAGGCTGTGCCAGACTTCTTTTCCTAGAATTAAGAATAAAGGCAACGGTGGAGGAAGAGGAAAAGAACATGAGTTAGAATTATTCAGAAATATAAATGAATCAATTAATCAATTGATTAGCAGTAACACCAATTCGATAAAGCTTGCCTAGAAGAAATCCTTAATGAATAAGAATTATACGTGATTAGTAAAAATAATTGTTCCCATGTAGATTGCTAGTTTTAAGGCCTCTGCAAACTTCTTTACAAAGTTTCCCTCTTAAATTGTTTTACTGCTAACTCACAGTAGTGAGTAGTTGGGAGTTAAGTTAGGGAATGGATTTTGTTGTACATTATTAATTGTAAGCATAATAATAATCAATGAAGTCTTGTTATTAGAGAGTGCCATAGTTTTCAAGACCTAATTGGGCAGGATGCTAAATACTTTTCTCTGAGCACATTCCCCTGATACAAAACTACAAGTACAGTTTTGCGGGGTTTTTTTTGTTTTTTTGTGGGTTTTTTTGGAAAAAAAATAGTTGATTAAGCTACCTTGGCTAGTGTTTAGCTTGTTCATTTTGCAATTGACTTTTCAATGATTTTGAAGACATCTTGGAAAATATTTTACCAACCTTATTTTTGTCTGATAGATCTTTCTGCTCCTTCAACTTAGAACTTTGTATATTAGGAGAGGAAAAAATGGAAGGAAAGGAATGCGAATAGAAGAAAGGTATTTTTCTTTTAGAAAAACAGACTAAAGAAATGAACAATGAATGTAGAGACTGAGTCTATGAACAATCCAAAAATTTTAAGATGTGATAAAAACGTTTCCAGTAAGTATATACACTCAGTGTATTAACCTCGTGAAAGTTAAGTTGCCCCGAGGGGAAGACAGCACAGTTGGAGATTATAAAGAGATATCAACTCACAGTAATAATGAGGAAAACTTGAGCCTAGGGTGAAGCAACACATGCACTGAATTTGCAAAAATTATACACATAAGTGTAAATTGCAAAACTTCTAAGTGGTAAAGCTATACAGAGTCCAAAGAAAAACTATAGATAGTTTAAAAAAAACCTACGACCATTTTGAAAATGCTCAATGTAAAATAAGGTGAAAGGGGACAATGTTGAGATTGTAACAAAAAAGTAAGGAAACAAATTTTATATATATGGGGGGGTGGTAGGGTGGGTGGGGCTATGGGAAAAATGAGAATTAAGTTGTGTCTTATACTGGTACAAATCCCCATTATGGAGTGCAAGCATGATGTGTATATTTAATGTACCAATAAAGATAATTAAAAAAAAAAAAAAACCTACGACCTGCAAAAATCCTACTGAAAGTTTCTAGCTCATTCCTTTATAACTTATATGATAGCACAGCTTTGAAAAGAGGATATTTACTACTGGAACAAGGGTATATGTTTTACTCTGTCTTGTATTAACATGACTATAAGCATGATTCAGGTCCTTCTGTGTTTGTTATAAGGGAAAAGAGAGGGCAAAACAGTTTCTTTGGCACATGGTGAGGACTACATTAGAATCAATAAAAGCATACCGAGTCTGGACAACATATAAGATCGCTTTTAATTAAATATTTCATCACTATAAATCTTCCAGCAGTGGATCATGAGCCCTTCAGCGACTAATGGAAGACCGTGGTTAATACTGAGAAACTCTGACTTTCTCCTTTGAGAATTTCTCAACAAAATCTACGACTTATGAGTAAAAGATCATTAGATAAGAATGCAATGAGAGCGTTAAATATTCTCCTCCACACTGCCTTTGAAGAGCAAGCTGAATACTCAGTCTTTGGGAAGGCTGTTTGCATACTGCTGTGATCTCTCCCGTGAAGAGGGTATTGAGGATCAAACTCAGGGGGCGCTCTCGCACTCAACTATATCCCGGACTGTTTAATTTTTGTATTTTGAGACAGGGTCTTGTACATTGCCCAGGCAGGACTCAATTTGCTACCCTCCTATTCCGGTATCTCTCACTGCTGGGATTGCAGAAATGTGCCATCATGCCTACTTTATGATTTCTGTACCCGAGTTAGACAGCAGCGTTTCTAGAGCCATGTAGAAATTGGTTTCAAAGCTTATAAACTTGGCAACTTAGACAATTTTCTTCACTACTCTGGATTATACTCCCCTTGTTAGTAAAATTAAAAGAACAAAGAACAATTCCCACAGTTGTGATGATTTAATGATACAAAGTGTGAAAACATGTCGCTTAGTAAAATGTCAGCCCTAGTGAGACAAATATTGTAATTTGGCTCACTCAACGTGAATTCTCAACCTCCTTGGCTAACTTTGATTTAAAGACTAAGAAATTGAATATTTAAGTCCCCTTCCCCCACTCCAGCTACTAGTGGCTGATGGACAAAGTTCTGACAAATATGCTGAGGAGTCTTCTGGAAGTACTTTTGTTTTTTCCAATGAAAGAGGTATTCGAAAGTCATTCTCCAAAAGACAGTGGAAAAGATGAGAAGAATCTGAGTTCCTGATGGTATTTTTGAGCCATTTGATTAGTCTGGGACTAAATATCTTTAGACTTCTTATTGTACATGCAAAGCTGCTCTTTATCTAATATTAAATTAAATATTCTGTAACTTAAGTTCTGAATGGACATGACTACTATTGTTAGGGTGTTTCTGCTTGTAAGTGACATCTATCTTGATCATTTATATGACTCTGAATGGTAGCTGATTCCAGGTAAAAGTCCCTGAGATTCCATCCCTAGCCAGGTCACTGGCTTTGGCATGGATGATCTGTTAAAGTTATTGAACCTAGAGTGAGTTGTACCATTTTTTAAAAAGAAGAAAATCCTTTCACAGATGATATTTTTAAAAAGAAATCTCATCATAGTCCAAAAATAGATCCTAATAATGGAATCCAAATATCTTTCCTCTTTCCTCTCATAATAAAATTTCTTTGGACCTTCATTTTCATATATACATATTGGGGTGTATTTAATTCGTAATGTAATTGTGTATGTATCATTCTGCATGTATCAGTGATCAGAATATTCATCTTGTAGCTTAGTTATGGTCTCAACCCTGAGACACAACAACCATCAGTCACAACTGAAAAATATTTATTTGACTCATGCTTTGTAGAGGTTTCAGACCATAACCAGCTGGCTCCAAGATAGGCTGGCATGGCAGAGAAGAAAGAGCTCCTGGCATGATGGAGGCAAAGAGAGAGACAGAGACAGGGTATGGTCACCCCCTTCCAGTGACCCACCTGTTCTGAGCAGGACTCATCCCCTAATAGCAAGTCAGTTATTCCAAAAGCCTTTGGGAGGACATCCAGGTATAAGGCATAACACCTTGGAAGACCACAGGTATGTGTTTAAGTGATGACTCAGCCACAGCTCCAAACAATTTTACCTGGCAGCCCCCTTCCCATAAAGTTACTGCAGGAGAAGCTTGGTGATGGAGCACTTGCTGCGTCTGGGCTTAACACAGCACTTCAGGATGTGGAGCCAGTTATGTTCATAATCTGAATTGCAATGACAGGGAATGACAGCGATCTCACAACATTAACAGGTACGTTCTCTGAAGATTGGATTTGATTTAAAAAAATATAAATATCTAAAGAGCTATTCAAAGTCAAACTGAAGAATATTATTATATAGAAACTAGATCATGTAGGGTGAGTTTTCTGTTTCTTCTGCTAAAAAAGGAAAAAAAAACACAACTGTGAATGGATTGAGAATAATCGGACTTATGGCTGATCTGAAAATGTGTTACAGCGGTGATGGCATCTTTTACATAAGCATATGTCTTCCAAAGGTGACTGTTTTGGTGGCCCACACACTTGGTCACATGTGTTAGCTAAACACGTCAGTCTCAGTCTCATTCAGTTACAATTTCTTGAGTGAACCAGATGTTTCCTTTCACCTTTCCCCTTCCATTCTGCCATCAATTTCTTCTTCTGAAATAGACTCCGTGTTTAACTGACTCAAAGCCATTTTCTGTAATATTATCACTTTACAATATTTGATTTTTTAAAAGCACAGGTAGCAAGGCCAGATAGTGCAATGGATGAGATGGTAAGATTTTAACTAACATGGCATTTCATTTGAGCTCCAGCCTTACTTCTCAGCAGCTGTGTAACTTGAGTGGTTATTTAATCATTTAAGCTTTTTTAAAAAATCTGTGAAGTAAAGACAAAAATAGTCCCTGTTTTAGAGTTGTTATGAATATTAAATAGGATGATAAATATGAGGCTTGTGTATATGTTTTGCATATACTAGGTAATCAACAAGATTACATACAATCCTATCATGATATCCTGATAGTGAGATCTTTGGAATACTTAAAATATAAAGAATACTTTACTGTTTATGAGCATTGCTACCAAGAAATGGAAATCTAAAAATAATTCAGTTAATTATGAGATAATTGTGGTTCATTAACATGGACTGACGTGGATATTTATTTTGTTTGACATATAAGAAAGAAATTTGATCCTACACAAAGCATTCCTGGGTCCAGTCAGTGACTACATGTCCATCTTTTAGCCTTAGTCTCATTTTCCACAGTATAATGTAACTAAGACCTGTCTTTCTAGGGAAATCTTCTTTTAAAAAAAAAAAGGGAAAAACTTAGTAATTACCTCTGTCTTCCCTGTTAATAAAGAATAGAAGGCTTGATGCATTTTTCTATGAAGCAGGAAATCACAATTAACTTGGAGTTTACGAAAGATCTCCAGAGGTATTTTGTTACTTGAAAGTGAAAGTATAAGGTAGATAACTATTGATTTAAATCATATGTGTTCATAACATGTCAAGCAGAAGTGATTAAATAAAAATTGGAGGCTGGGTGCAAATTATACCATTCCTCCAAATCTTTTACTTCATTTATACAGATAGTGGAATAGGAATGTATCTTTCAATTATCCAATTGTTTCTTATTAATTTTAACAAAAAAAAAAGACAATGTTCTTATTTGGCTCAAAAATGCTTCCCCTGATTGACCTGATTGTATTTTGTATGGAGTGGAATGGGATGTAGAAGGACTGCCCAACAGAAGAGATGAGATAAAATTTTTCAGTGGTTCTTAACTGATTAGAGTTTACTATGTTTTAAGAATAGAATCAGAAAAGATTTTTTTTCAGGAAAAATCAAAGTATTCTAAAAAGTATTTATATTATTAAGATTTCATATTTTTCCAAGAGATAAATATATCATGAATAATATAATACTATTCAAGAAATAGAATTTACTTAGAAGCAAGATTACACATACACATTAATTTTTTTTCTTACATAAAGAAGGCTCCATTGGAGACCATTGGTTTTCAAACTGTGATTTAAAGTCAGCACTATTATCATCTGGAAAATTGTGAAAAAGGCAAATTATTGGGCTTACTACACTTACTAAAATCAGAAATTCAGATGGACCCAGAATCTTATTCTTTAAGAAACTTTCTAGGAAATTGTGATGTATACAACAGTTTGAAAAATAGTGCTCTAGACTTAAGAAAAGGAGTATGTCCTTTGATATGTGAGTTTGTTTTTCTCCTGTCAAGAGTTTCTGTTTCTACCCTTGGAATCGGGGCTGGTCTTGTGAAATGTTTGACTAACAGAATGTGGCAGTAGTTATAATGGGCTTGTTCCAAATACTGCCTTTGGATACTAGTGCCACTATGCAAAGGGTCCTTGAGTAGCCTAATAAAATATGAGAGATGGTGTGTGGGAAACCCACAGGTCCCAGCTGGGGTCATGCAGACTGGCCCACAGCCAGCCCACTCATCAACAAGAGAGTCCAGCCAAGATCAGGGGAGCCTTGGAAGGGCAGCCAAGAACAGAACTTTCCTGTCTGGGCCATAGTTCCATGAGCAATTGCAAATGATTATTGATTTAAGCCACTGTGTTATAAAGTGGTGTTATTCAGAATGTATGATCAATAAACCCTACCCCAACGTATAGAATAGAGAGTGTTCAAGAACTTTTATAATGGTTACATTTATAAAAGCCTAGCAAAACTTTAATAATGTTATACCATTATTTGAAAGGTAATAATAGTTGTTATTATGTATATGTGCTGCCGAAGCAAGCACATAATAGTTGTTAAGAAAAATTTCACAAAGATTATTTTTAAAGATTATCAAGCTCTATATACATCTCTTAGTTACTAGTCCCACTGATAGATGAAGAATTTGAGAATTATAGAAAAAGTAAAATTATTCACTCCAGACCACCTACTCAGTGGTAGTGTTGATAATGTAACCTATATTCTTTTGTTCCTACAGTCCCTACCTTTCCACTTTGCCATGCAGTAGAAACTGGCAAGTCTCTAACTACTTCCCAGCACCAACCCCTTATATTTGTTTATAGGAACCAAAGAAACACAACAACTTGGCTAAAGCCATTTACAGCATAAAATTTTTAGTCTTCATAGTTGCCAGATACTAAGCATTTGATTGCAAAAGCAGAGACTAAAGAACAGCCTCAGGGCATTTTAAGCTGAGTAGCAGAATTATCATTTGTATAAATACATGATAGGTGATTTTGCTATATCTGATCATAAATTATCCCAGAAAGCTTAAGTTAAATCAATCATGAAGTCTAGTCTCAAATCCTAGTCTTCTGGTGAAACTATCAGTGATTTCCAAAGAAGTGGATTTCTTCTGGTGGTACAGTGTGGGGAGGAGGCAATATATAATAAAATTATTGGAAAGGGCTTTTTAAACTCAGTTCCTCATGATGTGACAGATCTTTTCCACAAAGTTTCCAAATGAGAATGCTTGATATAGAAAACTACTGTGACTGATGGGTTTATGGCGGCAACAATAAAAATTGACAAGTACCGCCACATTGTTATTCCACTTCATTGAGTTGGTCTGGCACAGTTTTATTCTCATCCAGTAAAAGCTACTAAATAAATCTTTAGTGAGTATGAGTTTGAGAAGTATGTTTAACAATAAGAAGTATATAATGATTGGCATTATATTAGTCACTTTCCATTGATGGGACACAATACCCACCATCCATAGTTTAAATGAGAGTAAGCTTATCTTGGCTCATAATTTTGAAGGATTCAATCAATGGCTGACTACCTCCAAGGCAGAAACAGCATGGTGAGAAGGCATGATAGAAAGAAGCTACTCAACTCATGGCGCCAGGAAGCGGAAGGAAAAGGAGGAAGCAGGGACAAGAATGCACTCTTCCAGATAACACTCAGTGACATCTCTCCCAACCACCCCCTACCTCCTAACAATATATTAAGTTATGTGATTAATCAAATGATGAGTATAGCTGCTCCACAAGCTAGTCACTTTCTAACAGCCCTGCCTCTGAACACATAGAATTTGGGAGAACATTTCAAATATAAATCATAATAAGCATGGAGCCACTCATATAGCTTTATATCATTTCTAGACAGGGACATTGAACTCCACTCCATACTTAGATGATCTCTCTGAAGAAAGGCAATATGTGCATCTTTTTATTAGAAGACTGTGGCTTAGCATGGATTCAGGAAAGCTTTTTATACTTGAGCAATAGTAGTCAGTGAAGCAGCCTCTTGCCTTGTTCTCCTTTCTCATGCTAACAGATACTAGATTCTTGTACAGTTAACAGGTTAGCAGATTAATGCTCATTTGCAGATGTTATTCAATGCCTTGGTATCTGCCTTTCTTCTCCCCTGAGATTAAACAGACATTTATTGGCCTGGATAGCTCTTAATTTTCTTCTGTTGTAGAATTTACTTGTCAATGGTATCTAGGTCAATGGTATCTTTGTTTTAGTTCCTTAACACCTGTACTCCTGTGGCATCCAAAATAAAGGGATGGAAACCTCCCTGGAATGTCTGCTGCTTGGATAGCAAGTCTTTTGCCTTATTTACATGTCCAAGATCTCTGAGAGAGGAAACAGGCCCAACACAGGTTACTTGTCTCATTCCCAAAAGACAGTGTAGCATAAGTATCCAGAGGACAAGGCATCTTTCACTTTTAAAATTCTGTGGTTTCTGTGAAGTTGAGCAACCACAGAGAGCAGAAAGGGAGTAAGATACACAAGACATCTCTCTTAGGTTTTGTATAAGGTCCTCCTTTATTCTTTTACACAAAGAAACATGGTCCAGGGAAGAAAGTCATGTCCCATTTTTAAAATGTTTTATGTATTGTGTTACTGTCTATTGCTGCTATAACAAATTGTCACAAATTTAATCACTTAAATCACCAACTTATTGACTTAATACAAGTTTGAGGTTCAGAAGTCCAAAATGGGTCATAGTGGGCCACCATCTCGCTGAGGGATCTGGAGAAGAGTCTTTCTTTGCTTTTTTTCAGCTTCTAAGGGACAGTGATATCCCTTGGGTGGTGGTTGGTTTCCACCTTCACAGTCAGATACAAAGAGAAAAGTTTGAAATCTGTGTCATTCATCGACTCTTCTGCCTTCCTCTTTCACTTATACAGACCTTTATATTTACCACTCAGATAATCCAGAATAATCTTTACCTCTCAAGGTCATCTGATTAGCAGCCTTAACTGCATTTGCAAACTTAACTCCATTTTGAAATATAATATACAAGGGGTTGGGTGGAGGATTTAGCACAGTGGTTCTGGTACCTGCCTTGCCTGGGTTTCATCCTGTGTAACTACATACGACAAAGCCAGGTGTGGTGACTAATGCTCATCAGCAATCAGTACCACTTATCACAGTGCCAGGTGTGGTGGTTCAGGCCTGTAATCCCTGCCATCCGGAGGCAGAGGCAGGTGATTGCTGAGTTCCAGGCTGAGTCCAGGACCAACCTGAACTACAAAGTGAGATCCTGTCTCAAAAACAAAAAACAAACAAACAAGCAAAACAACTGAGTAGCTGAAAGATACAGTTCCAATTTTTAAAAACATTACAGCAAAAGACACGCTGCCAAAGCAATGTGATAAACATATATGGGTGTTTTGAGAGGGATTAGTGGCAATATGTCTCTTATTGTAAATCTCAAAAAAATTGAACAGTTGTTTGTTTGTTTGTTTGTTTTTTCTGAGATAGGATCTTGCTATGTACTTCAGGCTGGCCTTGAAGTCACTGTGTAGCCCAGGCTATCTTCAAACTCACAGCAATTTTCCTGCCTCAGCCCCACAAGTGCTGAGATTATCAACATGTGGTACTGTGCCCAGGTGTACTTTTTGATAATACCTCCTATTTACTGATTCGGGGGATGGAAATGTGGGCATTTTGGGGTGAAGGTCTGTCCTGTCTACCACATCTAGGAAGCATCCAGGAAGCAAAGTTACATCATAGGTAGATATCTATAAAGATATTTCTTCTCTAAGATTCTCTTTTTAAAGATTCTTAATGACAAAATGTGAATTAAAATATGCCAGGATCTTTACTCTTGGGGAATCCATGTAATATACTGAAAATTCTGAGACTGAAGAGAAGAGTGCTATTGAATATATGAAGGTAGTTTTAAAAAGTATATGTACTCTACGGTTCATGCTCTTTAAGTATGTTCTCACCTGGAAGCATCACCCTTGTGTGTATGAAGAAAGCATTAATAAAAAATCAGCCTCCTCAACCCCCAAAAGAAATGGGCATCAACTCAAAGGAAATGAGTGGAGATATAACTAGAAGAAGCAGAATGAACAATGGCTTTATAAAAGTAAGAGCAGGAGGATTATTTTTTTTGTATTCTTATATTAATGTAATAATTCTCAGTCTTAAACCTTCATCCATTTCCTCTGGCTCCAATCTTGGATCTCATCTATGCTGTTGATTTAGCAGCCAAGTAAGTAATTTAAATGCTAGGACTCATTCTGCATCCTAAATTCTGTTTACATAATCAAAGGATTTTCAAATGGAAGCGCTTATCTGGGGTTTGGAGATGAGATCTATCCAAGTGAAGAGAAAAATCTTAAGTCTGAGAAATAATTAAATTACAACACAGTGTTTATTGAGTTCAAAATCAGTTTGTTGAAAAAATTAAATGTCTCCCTGTTTTTATCTTTCCTGTTCATTTTTGAAAGAAAAATTACTTTATTGATTTTTCCAAATATAACTGTTGCTCATTATAAGTTCAACTCATGCAGAAAAGTAAAAATATGTTTGAAAAAACAATCACTCCCACCCCCCTTTTACCATTATTAACATATAATATATGCTGTTTTTATAAACAAGTATTGAAGTAAGAAGAAGCCAAATGAAGCTGAAATGATTTTGAATGGCTCGCTGAACTTCAAGTCTTGTACTCTGAACAGGAAATGTTATTCTTGATAGACCTCTCTAAACTAGGGAAAAGCTTACAAAATTTTAAAATCACTTTAGAATCACATAATACACTTGATAGGACCTTTGGTGTAGATGACCTCAGTTGCTTCTCTGGTTTCAGTGATGACATAAGCCTTCTATCTTTCCACTCTCCCACCCCTTGTTTTTTTAATTATGGTATTATTTATATATTGTCAAAGTTTATACATTTTTATTGCTTCTTAATCATTGGAGATATTTAAATTGATTCAATATTCATTAAGATTTTTTTCATGTATCCCTCCTTTCCTTATTTTTCAGTCCTGTCATAAATAGCTGAATTTTATTCTCCAGTATGTAATATCTTTTTGGTTTAGTTTGGTTGGGTTTTTGTGAAGAGGAGTCCATAGGTGTGTGTATTCTCCGGACTTCTTTCATGATGGAAGCGTCTGTTCTGTTATTGTACTTGTATACCTTGTATACATGAATAGTTTGTGCATTTTGGAGGTTTACAATGTATTTCTTTTCCTTCAAAACATCTTACTTTCACTGACTTCCATTACTGTAGAATAATATGAGACCAAGCAAAGGTTTATGTAGGAGTATATAGATTATAAAATAGTTACTTTAGAATATATATTACTTTTCAACCTGTAGATCAAACTTTCAATTAATGTTAGATAAAAGTTTTGATTTAAAACTATATGTAGCTATTTGTATAGATTTCTGTGTTTCTGTGTGCTATCTACCTATGAGACATTGCTATATTGCAATGTTTTATCTTGCAAAAATTGTCTGCTCACCTGAACATTTTGGCTGTGCTAGTGCTTCATTTTTTGCTTGCTTTTACTCTGCTATCTCAGATCTTTCTTGTACCTGAAGTTCGTCATCAGTTTTGCATTCTGTATTCTGTCCATTCTTATTTCCTTGGGTTTATAATTCTTATTTTCTCCATTCTTCAGAGTTCTGTTTTTGTCCTGGCAGTACTAGAAATTGAGCCCAGACCTCCTGTCCCTGTTCTGCAGGTTTTTAACTCTCCTGTCAATTCTTCCTTTATTAAGTTAAAAATTAAAACACTTGCAGAGAAAGTCACTTTGTTGCAGTATTTGTTAGAGTATGGTTTTCTAAGACTGGCTTAAAGCTGTGTTTTCTTTGTGATATTCCTCCTCTCTTCCTAATTTGTCTGCCCAATTGTCATGTTAGGTTTTTCTGTCTTGCTTATGCTTGAGGATATGCTAAGACCTTCATTTATTTTCTTGAGAAGAAAGAAATGTTTTGACACTCTGCGACTTTCACTAGGACCATTTTGATTCCCCCATGTAGGGGTTGAGGGTTTGGAATGAGGTGTTTTAGTTTTATTTTCCTTGACTTTGAAGGTAAAGTGGGGGAAATGGAATATACAAAATTGTATGAACATTTGAGCTTTGCTCTCACTTTGCCCATTCTGTCAAAGTGGGTTTGTTTTTCTTTGTCTTGTTTTCAATCAGAGTTCAAAACACTTGTCCAGGCAGTGCTGTTACAACTCACGTCCATTGAGGATGTACTGGGAATTAGAGTGGGTCTTTTAATTCAGAGCGTAGACCTCACTTCGCTTGAAGAGAGAATTCACAGGGTTTTTTACTTGCTGTTTCATCCGTGGTGACCATTTCCACTACACCTCAGTCAGGAGACAGAAATAGCAAAGTTGCCCACACTTGATAGGACCTTTGACGTATGTGATGGTGAATTTCGTAAGTTGTTGTGATCGGATCACAGAGACTAGATATTTGGCTGAGAATTACTTCTGGGTGTCCCTGTCACAGTCTTTGTGGATAAGATTAGCATCTAAATCCATAGATTTGCCAGCCATGGTGGCAAGTTCTGTAATCCCAATACTCTGAGGCAGGAGGGTTGCAAATCCAAGGGTAGTCTGGACAGCTTAATGACTTAGCAAGACCTCATCTCAAAATAAAAAATAAAAAGGGCTAGTAAGATAGCTCAGTGTGAAGGCCCTGGATTTAGTCCCTTGTAACACACACACACACACACACACACACACACACACACACACACACACACACACACACTAAAAAAAGAAACAAGTTGAATCAATAGACGGATTAAAGCTAATTACTCTCCCCACTGCAGCAGGCATCATCCAGTCCATTAAGGTTTGAGCACAACCAAAAGGGAGAGGAAGGGAATTTCACCCTCTGGCTGTTTAGGTGGGATCTTTAGTCTTCCTCTACCCTTGAACTGGCACCCTTGCTTTTCTGGTGCTCAAGCCTTTGGACTCAAATTGACCTCTACCCCTGACTTTCTTGGGTACTTAGCTTACTGATGACAGATCGTAGTACTTCTCAGCCTGCACAAGCAGAGACCTAAAAAAACCCTAAACAACAAAAAGCAAACAAACAACAAATGAAAAATCATCCAGTATATTCTCTGGGGGACGTTATTACATTACTGAAAGAGATCCATGAGAACTTGACTCGGTAACTCTTAGTCCCCAAGGAGGAGAGGGGGTGGCTTCTCATGTGACATTACCTCTGACTAATCTGTGGGTCCATCTAATCTGAGTTTTAACTGGGGGCTCATTTTGCTTTTATTCTGAGTTGTTACCAGCTTAGCCTCTTAAAATTATAAGTAATATTTATGCTTCCCACATTCCTCTTCCTAGTATTTTTCTTTTTATTTCTCCTTTCTCTTTCAGGATACAGTCAGGCTAGAAAAACCGACTCAAAGGCATGAGTTGTTTGCATTGGACGTGGGTGATGATGGGAAGTTTATTGTGACATATTTAGATTCTTCATTTTTTTAATAACTTGATCTATGTTTCTTTGCTTATATATATGATTTCAGGGTCATTTTTATATGTAAATATAAGCTCATTTTTAAAGAATTCAAATCTTGTTTGGTACATTATGAATACACATCATCATCGTATTCAACATTGAGAGTTTGTACCAGAATATGACATGACTTGATTCTCATTTTTTCCCCTTCTCCTACCCGCCCTGCAACCCCCACCCCTTATGTATATAAGTTTTGTTTCCTTTTTAATTACTATCACATTCTTTTTCCCCTTGCTATTTACCCCTACACCCTCTTTCCTTTTAAATATTTTCTGTTTCACAATATCAACTATATATATTACAACTCTGAGCTCATTTTGAAAATATAATTTATGGTATTATTTTTGTATGAGCCATACACAATGTAAAACCCAAAAATTACAAATGTGTACAGTGAAAAGTAACATTTCTATTTACCACCCACATAGCTCCTCTCTTTAGTGCTGATGAATGTTACCAGTATTTAATGGTAAGTAGTTTCAGGGAATTTTCTCTCTTTCTCTCTCTCCACTCAACATACACAGTATGGACGATGATCCTCTCTTACCACAGTACTCTTTTGGCCTCACTATCACGTGGTTTGTTAGCTCCTTTCCACCCTCTGAACTTCTCAGCTTCCAGGTAGGAGAACAGGCCTGAAGCTCTCTTTGGCCCCAGTGAAAGCTCTTTTCTTGTACCTTGCTCAGCCAGTTTGCCAGTTTGAGTGAGGCAAAAAAACCAAACCAAAACAAAACTATGGACATCCACATACCCTTATCAAAATATCCTCCCATGTTTTGAACCAAGTGGAAAGACGCTGCAAACTCTCTTCACTCCAAAACCTGAACATACCAAATGACTGTAGTAAAGCTGCACTATTGTTTAATCTGTTCACATCTCTGTCATGTGCAATACAAATGCTCAGTAGGAATAACACACAAATCAGGCTATTTGACTCTTTCATGGCACAATAAGGGAGCAACTGTCTTTATTTATATTTTTGATATTTTACTCAACACTGATTGTTTTTACATTATTTTTAATTTTCATAACCTGTGTTAAGATATTATTTATCTTAATTACTATGTTGAGGAGATCTTAAAATTTTAAAGAACTGCCTCATTGGGATATAATTCATGGAGCATAGAATTCATCTACCTAATTACATAACTGAATAGATTTTAGTATATTCTAAGACTGGTCAACTATCAGAATTTTAGAATATTCTAATCATTTGATAAAAATACCCATTAAACATCACGTCCCCATTGTCTCACCCTAGGCCTTGGACCTACACAACTACTAATCCATTTTTTGCTGCTGTGGATATACCTAAGAGAAATGAAAACAAGTTCACACAGAATTGTGTTTGCAAATGTAAGTAGACTAGTTAACGATAGACCGGTAAGTTTAGCCTCTACTTCTTCCTCAGACCGAGAGAAGGAACATTATTCTTCTTGCTTCTCATCAGTGCAACATTTCTCTCCAAGGAAATTGCTTCAGAAAACCCCCCTGCTCTTCTCTTACTAGGCGCTGGTTTTAGAGCCTTGGTCTGGCCAACACATTCCTTTATCCTCGAGTTGCCTCTGAGCAGGTAACACAGGAGCGTAGGTCAGCATTTTGAGGCACAGATCCTAAAATGAACTAGTTGGTTTTGTTACAAGTGATACATCTAGTTAAAAGTGATCTACTCAAGCTCTTTGCTCATTTTTAAAGTCAGAGTATCAGATTTTCTGTTGTACGAATTCTATATATATTATAGGTATTGACTCCTTATTTTATATATGGTTTTCAAATATTTTCTGCCATCCTGCAGGATGTTTTTTGGTGTATTACAGTTTTAAAGTTTAATATAGTGATTTTTAAAATTTTTTGTAAATTCCACATACCACTTTTGTCTTGGTGGAATTCTTAATTTTAAATCCTGTAATATTTATTTAGTTGATTGCTTAGTGATAGATACTTAAGATTTATCCATATTTGTTACTATAATTCCATATTTTCTTCTACATGTGTCGTTTTTCACTTGGCAAAAACATTTGTAAGAAAAATGCCTACATATGGAATTGCTGGATAAAATGACTTACCATCAACATTGTGATAACAAATATAAGCTTATGCTTCTCTCAAAAATTATGAGAATACCTATTTTCTGTTACATAGAATAATGTAATAAAATAGGCAATTAAATTTTCTGATAAATTCATCATGATAAATTGGATTTCTTTTATTATGAGAATGAAATTCTTTTTTCGTCTTTTTTTTTTTTTTTTTTTTTTTTTTTTTTTTTTTTTTTTTTTTTTTTTTTTTTTTTTTTTTGAGAACGGTTTTGCTTTTGTAGGTCAGGCTATCCCTGAGCTCACTATGTAGCCCAGGCAAGCCTTGAACTCAGAGCAGTCCTCCTGCCTCTCCCTCCCAAGTGCTGGAATTGTAGGCGTGAGTCACCACATCCAGCGCTGTTGTATTTGGTTAGCAGGGATCGAACTAAGGATCTTGCGCTTGCAAGGCAGGGGCTGGAACCACTAAGCTAAATCCCCAGCCCCAGTACTTTCTTAATTTATTTATATTGTTTTGGTACCAGATTTCAGACTCATGACTTTGCACTTGGGAGGCAGGTGCCAGAAACACTGAACTAAATCTCTGGCTTTACTTTCTTAATTTAAAGATTATTTGGTTTTCCTTTTATTTGAAGTGTCTAAGTTGTTTAAAGTCTTTTTCTTAATGGTTTAAAATGTTAAATGATAGGAATTCTTTATAAATTAACTAAGTCAATTAACTGTAGTATTATTAGGAAATAAATTTTTCCTGAGTTTGTTTCTTTTTGACATGGTCTGTACTAATTACTTTTAGTAGAAAATTTGAGTTTACATAGTTAAAGTCCATATTATTATGTCTATTTTTAAAAGTCAGACTTTTCCCACTCTGAGATCTCTCACAGTTTTCCTTTTTTCACTTTTTGGATCCACTTGGAATTTACTTCAGTAGGAATTATTCAATACAGATCCGCAGCTGTGTTTGCCAGTTTTTTATTTACATGCTATTTGCTGAATAAAGAAATGTCTTTTTTTTCTTTTTAAGTGGGAAAGGGGATTATTTGGCTCACAATTTATAGATGTTTCAGTCATAATTGGCCATGACAAGTAGACATGACAGAGCAGAAACAAAATAGTCCGCACAAGGCAACAGAGTAGCAAGAGAGCTCCAGTTCATGCAGTGGGAAAAGCACCAAGCCACCTCTCCAGCATCTTTCAGCCTCTTTTATTTTATGCAGCCTATCTGGATTAGTGTGGTGGCATACTAATTACCATGTGTAGTAATCACATCGCCTTAATCTCAGCATCACCCATTCTGGACTGAACTACCTGTGAAAAAGAAAGTCCATCTAATGCACATGAAGCTTTGGGGACATGTAAACACAAACCATAACATTCTGCTCTTGGGCCTCCAAAGACTCATGCATATTCCTTTAGGCAAAAAGTAGTTAGTCCATCCTAAAAGCTGCGGAAGTCCTAACAGTTTCAGCATTGCTGAAAAGTACAAGTTGAAAGTCTCTTCTGAGATTTAAGGCAGACTCTTAGCTGCAAGCCTCTGTACAGATGAAAAGGAAATTAACACTTCCAACATTTAATGGCATAAGATAGACATTTCCATTCCAAAAAGTATAAATTGGAGGATCCAAACTAATGGGATCAAAGTAAGTCTAAAATCTGGCAGGGCAAACGATATGTCCTGTAGTTCCTTGTGTAGCATCTGAGGAAATCTGTTGCAAGTTGTGAACTCTAAATGAGTTGGGTGGTTCTGCCTCCATGGCACTTCCAGCGGCTGTGGCTCCCATGGTTTCTTTCTTGTTCCAATTCTTCTCTTTCCTTGCAGCTTTTCTCAAATAAGCCGTTCCTCTAGCTTCTCCAAAATTGTGGGGTCTCCACTGTACCTGTGGCTTCATATTCACAGCTTCACCCACTCTCAGGTGTACACCACCTGGCCTCCAGGACTTTCTTCTGAAATCTGGGCGGAAGCCTCCCAGGCCCCACAACTCTTGCATTCTCTATGCTTCTATAACCAGTGCTTCATGGATGATGCCAATGTCTGCTGCCGTCAGGAGCAAGAATAGCCAGTATTCCCTCTTTCTTGGCTATAGGAGTCAAGTGCCTGGATCACTAAGAACTCTGCATTGAATCCTGAGGAACAAATTCTCTAGGCTGCCACCATTTTGGAGCAACTTTCCTAGGCTGCCATTTTGGAACAACAGCCATGCCATGCTAGAGCATGGTAAAGCTGTCACCATTTTGGAAAGCAGTGCCCTGGGTTTCCTTCTCAAAGCAAAGTCTTTCACCCTTACAACTCTGAGCTGGCAAACAGTGGAGTCCTGCTGCTTCCTATAATAGCCTCAGGCCATTTTTTCTATTCTCCTGTACTTTCTCAGCAATCAAACAGGCATGGCAGGGCAGAAACATGGTGCTCACAAGGTGGCAATGGTAACAAGAGCTCCAGTTCATGGTGGCTGAATAAAGAAATCTTTTTCTTATTTATTTTAATGCTTTATCATTTGTTTCTCTCTCTCTCTCTCTCTCTCTCTCTCTCTCTCTGTCTCTCTGTTTTTAGACAGGATCTCACTTTGCAGCTCAGATGGTCCTGGACTCACTTTGTAACCCAGGCTAGCCTTGAACTCAAGGCAATCTTCCTGCTTCTGCCTCCTGAGTACTGGGATTACAGGCGAGAGCTACGATGTTCTCTTTCCATGAGTATTTGGGTCTATCAATGTTTCATTAATGCATATGGATAAATTATGTATGCATACTTATACACATATATGTGGATATTCATAGATCCAAATTCCATAGCTTAAAAAAAATTCACTAATGTATAAGTAGAAAAAGTAGAAATTGTGTTTAAGATACATAATTTAGTGCTTTGGTATATAAATAATGAAATTGCTGCAACCAATACACAGTTACCATTTTTCAAATTTTTATTTGTTGATTGAGGAAATATATATTTATTTTGTTGATTGATATTTTATTTGTTGATTATGGAAACATGATCTACTGTCTTAATGAATTTCAAGTATACAAAGCAATATTTCTCACTGTAGAAATATACAGTGAGAAATATACGGTATATCTGAAATCCAGAGCTCATTTACCTTTCCTAACTGAAACTTTTGACCCTTGGCCAACATTGTCTCATCTCCACCCATACCCTATGGCAACTGTAATGGTTTGTGTCTAGTCTTCCCCCAAAGCCTTATGTGGTCACAGTGTGTTTTGGAGTGCTTGACTGTAGAATATGTGATTGATTCATGGTAGGGCTAGGCCGGAGGGCAGTAGGGTTAAGGGTATGAGTGCTGCCTGCCCTAAGTAGTCTGAATAAGATAAAAGGGGAAGAAATATGCTGTTCAGCTTCCATTTTGATTGTTACCTTCTGGCTGCTGTGAACTGTTTCTTCTCTCTAATGCTCCTCTGTCATGTACCACTCTGCCTTGGAGCCAGCCAGTTATAGACCAAAACCTCTACAAACTCAAGCTAAATAAACCCTTTTCCCTTTAACTTTTGGTATTGGATAATTTGTCTCAGCAATGAGATAAAATTAACTCAGCAACATTCTATTTTTCTCATTCTAGGATAGAACTATTTCTTTCCTGAGGCTGAATGACATCCTGTTACCATCTTAGTTACCTTCCTAAATGAATTAACTGATGAATATAGCACCCCATGGCCAAATCACTTTCCATACACATGAGAATTTTGGTTAACATTCTAGATTTAAACCATAACATTCCTCTATTGGCTGCTAACAAACTCATGCCCATTTGGCAAAATGTATGTATTCCATCTTTGAAAATCACCAATTTAAACAAGTCTAGCATTACTGAAAAGTCCATCCATGCAAAATCTCCTCTGAGACACAGGGCAACTCTTAGCTATGAGCCCTTGTAAAAATAAAGAAAAAAATAGATGCAAAATACTTCCAACATGCGATGGTACAAGGTAAACATTTCTCTTACAAAAAGAAGAAATAGAGGAATAGAAAGAAATCAAACCAAAGCAATACTGAAACACAATAGGGCAAACTCTAAATTCTCTAGTTCCATGTCTAGCACCTGGGGAAGATGTGATGCGATATAAGCTCCAAACAGCATGTGTAACCTTGCCCCTAAAGATCTGCCAGTTGAAGTCTACCTGTCATTTCCTCAGGCTGACATTGCTCAGTGTCTGTGACTTTCCTCAGTAGAAGTTCCACATCTGGCTCCTCCAAAGTCCTGTGGTCTCCACTGCATTTTTGGCTTTACCTTCACATCTTCATGCATTGCCCTCTCATGGGTCACTACCAGATTTCTGAGGGCTTCTGAAATCTATGAGAGCCCTCATGACCTTACAATTCTAGTGTTTTGCAAGCCTATAAAACCACATGGATGAACCTAGAGTCTGTTGCCAGGTTAAGCAGTAGCCAGGCTTCCTAGATCATGGTTATAGAGGCCTCTGACTGTTTGAATAGCTGAACTCATCGAATAAACCGTGAACCCTGGACTCTGTTCTGAAATGAACACTTTGAAGTTTTGAACTCTTGAGCCTGTGGAGGTTGGGGGCTTGCTGATAGAGGACCTCAAGCTATTGCTTCTATTATCCTCATGCTGCTTGGCTACTTGCTAATGCTTGTCATTTCAGCAAAACATATTTTCCTTGGCTCCAACTTTGTAAGTGCTGCCTGATGACAAAAAGGAAAATGTTTTACTTGATCTTTTAGCTCCGAAATCTCACTTTAAACTTGGCTAAAAGCAGCTAGAAGTACTTACGTCACAGTTTGATTTTTTTTTTTTTTTGAGACAGAGTCTTGCTTTGTAGTTCAGGCTGGACCTGAGCTCACTATGTAGCCCAGGCAAGTCTCAAACTCACAGAAAGCCTCTCCTTTTGCCTCCTGAGTGCTGGGATTACAGGTGTGAGCCACCACACCCAGCACTGTTGTTTGTGTGATTACTGGGGATCAAACCCTGGCCCTTGTGCTAACAAGGCAAATGCCTGAACCACTGAGCTAAATCCTTGACCTTCACAGTTTGATTTTTAAGTTATCTTAAAAATATTTCCTCTGCCAGATAAATTGGTCCATTGTCCTTAACTTAAATTTCCTGCAAAGTCTTCAGACATTGGCCAAATTTTCTGCAGAAGCCGAATACATATAGTCTTCTGTCCAGCTACTGATGGAGTCATTCTTTTCAACTGAAACTTTCTGAGCCTAGTCTTTATTGCCTGCAGTTCTACTCACATTCTGGTTTTCTAAGCTCTGATAAGACTCTCCCATCAATGCCAGATTACATCATTCTAAACCAGCATCTCTAAACCTTTCCCAACTTTTTCTGCAAATCCCTTCTAAAGGCTTCTCACCACATGGCTTGTTCCAGTACAGTCACAGCAACAACCCCACTCTCAGTATCAAAAACTGTCTTGTCACTTTATAATCATGGGGACAAAATACCTGAAGGTCAGAACATAATGGAGGGAAAGATTATTTTGGCTCACAATTTCAGTCCATGGTTTCCTGGCTCCAAGGCAGAGACAGGATGGAATAAGCATCATGGAGGAAAAGTTACTCAGCCATCAACAGCCAAGAGTGAAGAAAGAAACCAATGAGAAACATACCCTCTTCCAGCTCAGTGACCAGCCTCCAACAGGCCTTACCAGAAATGGAATGCAGATCTTATGGTTGCATATAAGTCAGTTTTATATTCCCATAACAAGATGCCTGAGATAATACATTGAAAAATAAGAAAGGTTTAATTTGACCCACAGTGTTGGAGATTGCAGTTTGTGGTCAGCTGTCCCCATTGTTTTTGTGCCCATAATAAAAATTTATTATGGTGGAAACAATAGTGGAGGACACCTGTTCTCCTCATGGCCAGGAACAAAATATTGAGAAGAGAACAGGGTACCACAATACTCTCAAGGCATAACCTCATTGACCAGAAGATGTCTCCTTAAAGCCCAAGTATCAGAGTTTTGACTAATTCTTAGTAACACCAAGCTGGAGACTCAGTCTTTAGCACCGGTGTCTTTGGTGATATTCTAGATCTGAAGTTGGCCAAGTAGTTCAATTTTTAGTTTAGTTTAGTTTTAGTATGTTTGTTTGGTAGGTTTTTTTTTGTTTTTTTTTTGTTTTTTTTTTTTTTTTTTTTTTTTTTTTTTTTTTTTTGAGACAGAGCTTCGCTTTGTAGTTCAAACTGGCCCTGAGCTCAGCCTCAAACTCATATCACAGCAATCCTCTTGCCTCTGCCTCTGGAGTGCTGGGATTACAGGCGTGAGCCACCACACCCTGCACTGCGGTGTGTGGTACTATATGATTGCGGCTGGGTGTGAGTCTCCACGCCCAGTATTATATATGGTTACTGGGGGATTGAACCTGGCCCCTTGCACTTGCAAGACAGGTGCAGGAACCACTGAGCTAAATCCCCGGCCCTATTTGTTTGTTTCTTGAGAAAGATTCTCTTTTCGTAATTCAGGGTGGCCTTGAGCTCACTCTGTTGCCCAGGCTGTTCTCTAACTCACAGCAACCCTCCTGCGTCAGTCTCCTGAGTACTGAGATTACAGATATGCACTACCATGTCTAACAATTTTTAATTTGTTAAAGAAAATCTGTCCTGTTTTCTATAATGGGTATACCAATTTATATTCTTACCAACAATGTATAAAGAATTTCTTTTTGTGCAGCATCATGAACATTTGCTATCTTTTGTCTTTTTGAAGATAGCTACTAAGACAAGTGTAAGACAATAGTTTTGGCTTTGATTTTCATTTCTGATGATTAGTGATTTTGAGAATTTTTTTGTATAACTCTTGGTCATTTGGCTTTTATGGAGAAATGTCTATTCAGGCCTTTTGCCTATTTTGTAATTGAATTATTTGCTTTATGCTATTGAACTTAATGAGCTGTTTAAGTGTCTTAGAGAGTATATCCTTATTCAATATATGACTTCCAAATATTTTCCCCCCCCAGGTTGCCTTTTTATGCTGATTATGATTATTTTCCTTTTTTTTTTTTTTTAAAGGTTTTTTTTGAGACAGGGTCTCGCTTTGTGGTTCAGGCTGGCCCTGAGCTCAGCCTCAAACTCACATTACAGCAATCCTCCTGCCTCTGCCTCCCAAGTGCTGGGATTACAGGTGTGAGCCACTACGCCTGGCACTGGTATGTGGTATTGGTTGCCGCTGGGATGAGTCTCCACACCCAGTATTGTTATGTGGTTACCGGGGATTGAACCCAGGTCCTTGCACTTGCAAGACAGGCTCCCGGAACCACTGAGCTATATCCCCAGCCCTGATTATTTTCTTTTTCATGTATAGTGATCTTACTTTGATGTAACCTTACTTGACTTAATCATTTTCTTGCCAATGAGACACAATACTCAGTATTCACAACCTAATGGAGGTACTTTATTTTGGTTCACATTTCAGCTCATGATTGGTCAGCTCCAAAGAAGTAACGTGGCAGAGGGGCATGGTACAGGTATAAATTGCTCATGTCAAGGTGGCCCGGAAGCAAACAGAAGGAAGGAGTTGGAGGGGAGATACCCAGTCCCAGGTCATGCCTCCAGTGGCCGGCCTCCCAGCAGGCTCTACCTCCTAACAGGAAGTCAGCTGTAAGTCTCAATAGTTTAATCACATCCCAAAGTCCCAATTACAAGCACATGCAGTTCTTAGGGGACATCTAGACATAAACACTGTCTATTTTTGCTTTTGTTGCCTGGCTTTGTGGTCATATACCAGGTTCCATGTTAAAAAGCTTTTCCATGTGTTTTTGTCTTGTCTTCCATTTAAGTCTCTATTTTGAGTTGGTTTTTGTCTATAGTGTGAGATAAGGGTATAATTTCATTCCTCTACATAGGAATACAGTGTCCAGTTCTCTAAGCAGAATTTACTACAGAGTTCTTACATCCCTGTCAAAATTGAGTTGATGCATAGATTTTTTTTTTTTTTTTTGAGACAGGGTCTTGCTTTGTAGTTTAGGCTGGCTCTGAGCTGAGCCTCAAACTCACATCACAGCAATCCTCCTGCCTCTGCCTCCCGAGTGCTGGGATTACAGGTGTGAGCCACCATACCCGGCACTATGGTATGTGGTACTGGTTGCTGCTGTGTGCCAATCTCCACGCCCAGTATTGTATGTGGTTACCGAGGGATCAAATCCGGGCCCTTGCATTTGCAAGACAGGTGCTGGAACCACTGAGCTAAATTCCTGGCCCAACACATAGATTTGTTTTCTCCTTTCAGTTTTGTCTACATAGCGGGGGCATCAAAAGTTTGAGGCCAGCCTGATAAACTTAGTGAGATCTGCCTTAAAATAAAGCAGAAAAGGAGCTGGAGCTGGGCCTGGTGAGGCACATCTGTAACCTCAGCACTCTGAAACAGGCCAGAGAATTCCAAGATGAAGCCCAGCCTAGCCAATTTACTGACCCAGAGAGACTTTGACTCAAAATAATAAAAAGTTGGGCTGGAAATATCATTTTGTGTGAAAGCTCTGAGTTTAGTCTCTGGTACTGCAACGCAAAAATGAAAATAAGGGCTGGGCGGGTGCGGTAAGTCAGTGGTGGAGGACTTGCCTTATATGTGTTAGGCCCTGGGTTCATTCTTAGCACTGTGAACACACACACACACACACACACACACACACACACACACATGCACAAAGTGTCTTTTCTTCAATATTTTATAATTTCGTTACACATGTCTTCTTCCTATCTAGTTAAGTCTAGGCTTATGTATTTTCTTTTTTTTATATTACAATAAATATTTTCTTAGTTTCCTTGTGATATAATTTATATTTAGTGTACAGAAATACTACTGATTTTTGTATCCTGCAATTTTACTAAATTCACCTTACTTTCAACATTTTTTTTTAATTGACTCTCTAAAGTTTTCTACCATGTCACCTTCCGAGATGATTTTCTTTCTTTCTTTTTAATTTGGGTTCTTTAACTTATTTTTCTTGTCTAATTTCTCTACCCAGGACCCCAACCATTATGATGAATAGAGGTAACACAAGAGGAAATTCCTTACCCTGCACTGGATCTTACAGAAAAACTTTCAGTTAGCCTGTATTGGCTTTAGTTACTGGATTTTCATCAGTGACCTCAATTGTGATGAGGAAAGCTCTTTCTATTCCTAATTTACAAATAGTTTTTATTGCATTAAATGTCAGAATTTGTCAAATGATTTTATGCAAGTATTGAGATCATGTGAGCTTTATCTTTCATTTTGTTAATATGATATATTACACTGATTTGCTTGTATATCATGAGCAATTCCTCTGTCCCAGAGACAAGTATCATCTGCTCATGGCGAATACTTCTTTGAACGTGCAGTTGAATTAAGTTTGCTAGTATTTCATTGGAGAATTTACATTTATGTTCATTTGGGACACTGGACTTTACTTTTCTTCTCTTGTTCTGTCTTTGACTAGGTTTGATATATCACTGACCTCACAAAATAAGCTTATAAGTGTTCTTTCTTGTATTTTTTTGAAAGAGTTGAAGAAAGACTGATAATTTATTTTAAATGTTGAAGAAGCTATCTGATCCTTGGCTTTTCTTTGTTATGAAGTTTTCCTGATTTGTTACTTATTCAGATTTTCTTTTTTTCTTGTTTTAGTTTTATTTATTTATTTATTTTTTTGTTTTTTAGATAGGGTCTTGCTTTGAAGTTCAAGCTGGCCCTGAACCCAGTATACAGCCCAGGTTAGCCTTGAACTCACCACAATCTTCCTGCTTCTGCTTCCTGACTGCTGGCATTACAGATGTGAGCCACCATGGCCCGGCACTGTGATATGTGGTACCAGGGACTGAACTCTTAAGAACTTGTGCTTGCCAGGCAGATGCTGGAATCACTGAGTTAAATCTCCAGCCCATTGTTTTGGTTTTAGAGGGAATTTAACTGTGTCTCCTAAGTTATCCAATTTGTTAGTATGTATTTATTCATAACAGTCCTTTATGATTCTTTTAATTTTTTAAATCATCCATTACATCTTTTCTTTCATTCCTCATTTGACTATCTGTTTTCTCTTATTATTCTAGATAAGGAATCTTTGCATTTAAAAAAAATCTTTTCAGGGGCCGGGGAGTTAGCTCAGTGGTTCTGGGCGCCTGTATTGCAAGCGCAAGGGCCCGGGTTCGATTCCCCAGTAACCACATAACAATACTGGGTGTGGAGACCCACACCCAGCAGCAACCAGTACCATATACCACAGTGCCGGGCGTGGTGGCTCACACCTGTCATCCCAGCATTCGGGAGGCAGAGGCAGGAGGATTGTGATGTGAGTTTGAGGCTGAGCTGAGCTCAGGGCCAGCCTAAACCACAAAAGCGAGACCCTGTCTCAAAAAACCTAAAAAAAAAAAAAAAAAAAAAAAATCTTTTCAAAAACCAAGCTTGTGGTTGTGTTGAATTTTTTCTATTGTTTTTCTAGCCTTCACTTTATTATGTTCAAACTAATATTTATTATTTTCTCTCTTGGGCTAACTTTAGATTTACTTAATTCTTTTTCATTCTTTGAATATAACAGTTAGATGGTTTATTTGAGGTCTTTATTTTTTTTAATATGCAGAGAAATATTTTAGCTTCACCAAGAAGTTTCTCTCACTTTATATTTGAGAGTCTTGAGTTGGCTCTTTGTACTATCATTTTTCAGAGCGCTAAGTGTATCTATTACAATATTAAATTTAAAATATTTTTGATAATGTAGGAGAATTAGCCCAATTTGGAAGAGAGATATATCTTATTTTTATAATTAGGTATTTAAAGATATGATTTGCATCACTTTAATTATTCATTTAAGGGGGTGTCTTCCATCATTTTTCACTGAAACTTAAATTGAAGATAAATTATTCAAACCACTTTTGTTACTATTTGAGTGGCATTAACTTTAAATATTCTATCGTATTTTTGATACATTTTAGTACTGTGTTATTTAAAAGGATGAATAATCTGGTGTTAATCTAGTATGTTAACATACTACCTAAAACAAACATTTTAATTGACCATTCTATGAATCCATTATACATTTTGTATTTAAAATGAGAGCTCTCTTTGACCAAAATTTGTGGAATTATTTTCTATAGTAAATGAAAGGAAGACTGGTACCTCTGGTACCTCTCTGAAATTACAATGTAATTTAATTGTTTTTATTTTCAAGTTTAACATATAGACACTCTGGAGTGAAGATTTTCTAATATTTCAAGTAAGCAGAAAAACAGACTGCTCTGAATATCAAATACCCTCTCATAGCAATAGCATTTACATTCATTTGTCACTTAATAGTTGTCAAGTATATTTCAAAAACAAAGTTATTCACCATCTTTATATCTGCATATTATTCAGAAGTAAATAAAGAGTTATCAGTTTCAAAATGAGAAAAAAAGATACTTTGCAGGAAAAAGAACTAGTCTAGATGTCAGTACTATTGGTTGATTTACTTTTGTGTTAACACAGGTTAAATGATTCTAATTTCTTTCCTATTGAGCTATCATATAAATCTATAAATGAAATTGTATTCTACTAAATGCAATTTAAATTATTGTTTAAATATAATGAGTAAAGGGTTATTTTTCCTTTTGTTCGTTTTCATGAAGTAAAATGAAGTCAGTTTGTAATAGATTGAAGGGTCATAATTGAGTGTGTAGATCTATGCTTATATGTTAATATATTTTCTGTAAATTTGAATATTTTTAATTGAAATCTTTATTGGTACATTACATACACACACCATGATTGCACTCAACAATGAGAATTTGTATCAGTGTATGCCACAACTCAATTCTCATTTTTTCTTTTTTATTTTCTTTTATAGGTTTTTTTGAGACAGGGTCTTGCTTTGTAGTTTAGGCTGGCCATGAGCTCTGCCTCAAACTCACATCACAGCAATCCTCCTGCCTCTGCCTCCTGAGTGCTGGGATTACAGGCATGAGCCACCATGCCTAGCACTGTGGTATGTGGTGCTTGTTGCTTCTGGGGTGAGTCTCCATGCCCGGTATTGTTATGGGGTTACTGGAGATCAAACCCGGGCCCTTGCACTTGCAAGACAGGTGCTAGAACCACTGAGCTATATCCCCAGCCCCTCAATTCTCATTTTTTCCCATGGCCCTACCCACCCTACTACCCCACCCCCTATATACATAAACTTTGTTTCCATTCTTTTTTATTATAATCAAATTATTTTTCTCCCTTCACTCCATTTCGCTTTGAATATTTTGTATTTCACAATATATAACATACATTCTAGAACTCATTTACACCATTATTTTCTCATACAAGAGAAAAGATGCAATATTTATACATCTGTGACCTATTTATTTCACTTATGAGTATGTCCTCAAGGTATGTCCGTTTAAGTATAAATGATTCAAACTTATCATTTTTAATGGCAGAGTAATACTCCATTCTGTAGAAGAACCACAGCTTTTTTATCCAGTCTCCAGTTGATGGACATTTGGGTTGTTTCCAAGATTTAGCAATCACAAACAAATTTGAATATTTATATAGGGAAAAGAGTTGTGAATCATTTAATGTACAAAACTGATACAGTATTCTATTTAAGTCTCCTGGGACTGCATAAATCATAAGAAATCTTTCTTGAGAAAGCTATCAAGGTTAAACAATTTGAGAAATTTTCATTTAAATATACCCATTGAAAAAATATGGTTGTCTTTGCTTTCCCGAAGATTACATTAACATCATAGCCAACGATGCAAAGGAAGGCGAGTTCACAATGACAAATAGGGAGGGAAGAGACTTGTTTATTAACGCTTTAAGTGGAATCTAACCAATGTTTGAACTTTAATTTCCTCACTTTGGGAGGTATGTAAGTAGCTGGGAATGCCTGTGGAATGGAATGGGCTTTCTCATGACATAGTTCCCATGCTGTTTGGCATGCATTTTGTCCCCCACAGTGTCACTTGCTGAAACATCAGTCTCAGGGTGGGGATATTCAGATGGTCCAGACGGGGCTGAGACCTGGTGGAAGGTAGTTCTGAATGGCAGCTCCACTCATGCAGATGAATTCGTGCTGTCTTGAGTGTAGGTTGTAAAGCCAGGCAGCCCTGTGTGCTTGGTGCTCTGAGCGCTGCTCAGTCCTTGTCCACTCCTCTGTCACATTGTGGGCAAGTTCAGGGCCCTCAAGCGGATGTTTGGACTGTTCAGCCACCAGAATTGTAATCCAAATAAGCACTTTTAAAAAATCAAATTCTAATCTCAGTTATTTTGTTAGAACAGCATAAAGCAAATGGACAAAGGCAACAAATAATTGAGCAGATACAGAAAATGTTCTTCAGATGACCCTATTGGTGGGTACTGAAGCATCACATGGGTGGGTGTATTTCCATGTGGAATTTGGGAGACAGGATTGGAGGTGGCAGTAGGCTGGCAGGTGATTCCTACAGAGTGCTAGCCTGCAGTCTGCCTGTCATTCAAATGTTGTAACATACTTTCTGATTTACAAACTTATTTTATTTCTACAATATTAATTTTAAAATTTAGACTGTGATAGATGATCATAATTACAAATTTGAATTTAATAAAAGTGAGAAGTTACTAATTTTTTCTTTTATAAACACCGAAATTTGATTATTTGCCAAAATAAAGTTGGCAAAGTTAGCTGTTATAACTTACATAGATACTTCCACTGTGAGGGTCAGCCAGGGACAAAGCTGTTAGTGTGCTAATAAATGATGAAACTTTAATTATAGAGAAAAATAGGAGCATAAATTAGCACAAAAATTTCAAAGTCACACTTTCAAAAACAGCTAGAAAACTGGCTAGAATAATCTTCTGTTTAGAGTTAGTTGGACTTGGTTTGAATCCTCACATGACCATTTTCCAGCCTTTTTTTTTTCAGTCTCAGTTTATTCACCTATAAAATGGGAAAATAAAAACAGGGAAATAGAAGCTGTTGTAGAACCTTTGTATTTAGTGAGATTAAGCGCACGACAGATTTATACATTGCTTCACATATTTTTAATCATTAGGTATGCATGGCAGTATTACATTAACACTGTAGAATTTCCTTTCTAGGCATAACAGAGGAAATAGATCATATGGCCCACCATAATACAATTCTTTTTTTTTCTTTTTTATTTATTGAGACAGGGTTTCACTTTGTAGTTCAGGCTGGCCCTGAGCTCAGCCTCAAACTCACATCACAGCAATCCTTCTGCCTCTGCCTCCCGAGTGCTGGGATTACAGGCGTGAGCCACCGTGCCCGGCACTGTGGTATGTGGGACTGGTTGCTGCTGGGGTGAGTCTCCACGCCCAGTATGGTATGTGGTGACCGGCGATCGAACCCGGGTCCTTCCTCTTGCAAGACAGGCGCCGGAACCACTGAGCTAAATCCCTGGCCCCTTTTTAGGTTTCTTTTGAGAGAGCGTGGCTTCGTGGTTCAGGCTGGCCCCGAGCTCAGCCTCAAACTCACATCACAGCAATCCTCCTGCCTCTGCCCCCTGAGTGCTGGGATTACAGGCGTGAGCCACCGTGC
>PVIR01005782.1:0-69943 GCA_004026965.1 Petromus typicus
GGATAAGATAAGGTATGGGCTTATTTTTACTCCTTCTTAGGCCTCAATAATACAAAACTGTATAGGACTTTATTCTGTCTCCTGTACGGTTGATAGGCCAGTGGGGCTCCTGTGTAGGACCGTTTGTGCTCTGACAGGAATCTCTGATTCCCCTAGCAGCTTGTATTGTTGCTTGTACCTCATTACAAGTCAGTGTTTGACTTAAGATTAACATTACATCCTTCTAGTCTAGTTAAAAAATTTGAGTGAACCCCCTAAAGACAACAACATACTTCACAGGATTGTCTGAAAACTTTCCTAGGTCTTGTTTGATCCATTTGAGATCACTGAGAGAAAAAGGCACATGGACACACCATGTCTGGTACCATTATCTGCTTCTTGTAAGGGGCACTGTCCCACAGAGCTTGGACAGAGGATGGATACAGCCCTGTAGAGGGCTGAATTGGGGCTGGCCTAGGAATCTTACCCCCTCGCCCTGAAGGATAGGGAGGAGAGGTCTCAGGTTCACAGAACAAGTAGGGAAAACTTTTGTCTCAGCACCAGTGGGTAGAGCTTTGATAAGGGTTACCTTAGGACCTCCTCCTCAGATTTCGTAACAGTAGGGAGAATTTTGACTAAAGTAGCCTTGGGTATTTTGCCTTCAGGTTTCAAAAGACAAGGGCAGGGAAACCTCAGTGATAGGGGCCAGAGGAGTCTGGCTTTCCTGGGCTCACATTTGCATTGTGAGCACAGATAGGGATTATTTCTTAATGCAAAGAAAATCTCATTTTTCCTGTTTTTTACAGTATGATTTTGGTTGTGAAATAGCATTATAATTAATACTTTCCTCTGCCTTCCATATTGGCTCTAGGGAATAAATGGGCCATGCACAGGTGCGAAGAAATATTGAACTGCTCTTTTTCATTATGTGAGGACTGAACATTTTCCATGTAGAAGAGTACGTTTCAAAGGAGTGAAAGGTTCAGATATGAAGTTCCCCATCTGAAACAAGGGAAATGAAGGGGAGTCCTATAAGTCCCTGCTTGTTTTCTGTGTCCCTCAGGCATCGCTAAGGTTTATTCCACTCCAGGGCAGGTAGCTACCAACTGGACAGAGACCCAGAAAATAAAACCAGACTGGATTGTCCACCTTTCCTAGTGCGCAATCTTGTTTTCTCCTGGGAACTGACATCTTTCCTCCAGTAAGCACTGCCAGGGTGAGAGAAACAAAAGGAAAGAAGTCATCTCGGCTTCTCCCTCTTGCTTTATCCCCAATTTAAGGCATTTCTTAGACTGTACTCCATCCAGTGTCAGCGTTGGTGAATTGGAAGTAAAACTATTGCTAGCAAACCAAGAAATCAAAACGACTGCTTTCTAGTTTTTTGAAAGAGAGGAAAATAGGTTAACAGTGAAAGTAGGACACTTTTTGTGAAGCAGATCACCTTTAGAGAAAGTTAGTCGGAGATTTTGCCTTGGCCCTTTGTAGGGGAAAAGGTAGCTGTTTACCAGTTATGCAGAACTCCTGAGTTTCCTTATCACCAGTTCACAGGATGTTCCCCAGACATCTTGCTAACTTTTGAGTTACTGAATCTTGCAAACAGATTGGTAAACAAACACTGGGATAGGAGTCAGGAGGAACTTCAAGGCCTGTCCCAGGAAATGCTCCAGCCCACCTCTTCTGTTTTTACCCTTATGTATTGCTACTTTGTATTTGCTCCATAATAAAAGAGCTGTTGGAAGACAGCTCGGTGGTTCAGTCCTCTGAGGCTGTTCTCCCTGCTGGATCTCATCCCTGAGTGCCTCGTTTCCTTCTGCGACCCCGGACATACATCGGACTTACACCGACAGCCGTGGGCAGAGAAAGCTCTGAGATATTTTCCTTCTCTGTCCAGTCACTTAGGAAAAGTCCTGTCGAAGCTTCTGGACTGAGAGAGAGATCTGATCTGATCACGTGCCACCGCTAAACAGCAGAACTTATGTTCTCAGGAGATTGGTTCTGAACATCTGCTGGTGGACCCTTACAGGTCCATCTTAAATTTACTAAATGCTTGAAACTCACAGACTAAATTTATCTTCATTTGTTAGTGGCCATAATCCACATATTGGTTAAGACACCTTTATCTTATTTCCTACCTGTATATGAAGGAGGAGAAAGGCTGACTAAAGTCTTATTTTATTGTAGCTATCATGTAAAAACACATATGCAGGTCATCAGCTGATTGCTATTTTATTAAGACAAAACAACTAATACAGATTTTCTTAGCTTGACAGCCTAAAGGGGGTGGCCTGTCTACAAAAAGATTTAAAGTAAACTCCCAACCAGCTGGAAAAAAAAGTTAAGGGGAGTTCTGAACTTACTATCAGAGAGAAAAAGTGCAAACAAAGGTAACCATTTAAACATCTAAAAATTATCACGTGGCACTCCATAAGTCTGTCTTCAAAGTTCTAGTCTACAACCTCCCAGCAAATACATTTTTTTCTCTCAATCACATAAATGATAGAGATCATGCCAAGGGGGCAAACAGGGTTCACGCAGTTTTCATTTATCAAAGAGTTTCTCTTCCGCATCTCACATGGGGTCCTAACTTGCAGTACAGAAAGAGATTCAGACCTGTAGCTCAACTCATAAAGGAGGCTTAGGAAAGGGCTCGGGCAGTATGGTTCCCAATCACTCCGAGACAGAGGACATCTGAGGATCACTGACAGACTTTCCCTTTTAGCTCACTGAGAAGCCCAGATAGGGATGAGAAGTGCAGGTTTCCTGCTGATTACGCAGAGAGCTGTCGGAGGTAGTTTCTTGGGAGGGGCCTTTAGATACTCAACAGAGTGGCCTTCACCATGACTCCTCGGTTGTCACCTTAGCTTCCACTAGTTCCATAGAAACATAGAAGGAGTAAATGCTTGGGAAGAAGCGATACTTTAACTACAATCTAAAGAGAAGATATCAGTATGATAGAAAAGGAGGCAAACCCCAGGGAGAGGATTCGGTGCTCTGTGAGTAAGCACAGAACTTGGAGAAACACAATGAATGACACACAGAATTTCACTAAGGGAATGATGAGAAACAAGATAGCTGGGGGACAATGAAGGTCTAATGTGTCATGTTAAGGACTTTAGCCTTTATTGTAAGGACAATGAGGAATCAGTCACACTATAGGAAGCAGAAGAAAAATAACACTGGTGCTAGTAGGGGATGGGTGAGAGGAGAAATTAAAGGTAGAACAACACAAGTATCAAATCCACTCCACAGTTGGTAAGAAATTAGGACCAAACTCAAGTTGGATAAAAAAGTGAATGGGGGTCACAGATTTAGTTCAGTGTTTTTGGCACCTGCCTTGCAAGCACAAGGTCCCAGGTTTGATCCCCCGTAAACACATATAACATTGACGGGCGTGGTGACTTACATCCATGAGCAATCAGTACCACATACAACAATGCTGGCTATGGTGGCTAACATCTGTAATTCCAGCACTCAGGAGGCAGATGCAGGAGGATCGCTGAGTTGGAGGCTGAGTTCAGGACCAGCCTGAAATATAAAGAGAGATCATGTCTCAAAAAACTAGAAAAGAAAAAAAAAAGTGAATGGGTGGTTGAATGGATTAAGAAGCAAGATCCAACAAAATATTGTATATAAGAAACATACCTAAATTTAGAAATAAATCCATAGACGGGAGATAAAAGGATGGAAAACAATTCTCCATGCAACAAAAAACTGCAAAAAAGCAGGAGTGACTTTCTTATTTGCAGACAAAATAGATTTCAAACCAAAAACGAATTAAAGTGGACAAAAAGACACTACATCATCACACGTGGAACAATCCAAGTGAAAGAGATAAACATTTATGCACCAATATTGATGTACCTTTAGCCTTTGTGGTAAGGACAAGGAAGAATCAGTCACACTATAGGAAGTAGAAGAAAAATAACAGCAGTAGTGCACCCAACTATATAAAACAAACATTATTGGGCATGACAAGGCAGATAAGCACTAATACAATAGTAGGAGAGGACCTCAGTATTCTACTGTCACAAATAGACAGATCAACTGAACAAAAAAAAATCAATAATGAAGTATTTCAACTAAATCAAACTTTTGAATACATGGACTTAAAAGATATCTACAGAGTATTCCACCCCACAAAGTCAGAATATATGTTCTCAGCTGCTCACAGGTCATTCTCAAAAACAGACTACATGCTAGATCATAGATCATGTTTAAGTAAATGCAAAGAAGTTGAAGTGATTCCCTGTATACTGTGAGACTATAGTGACTTGAAATGGAGTTCAATAGCAAAAGAAATTCCAAGAACCTCACAAACACATGGAAATTGAATAATGCTCTCCGGAGCAACCAATGTTTCAGGGAAGAAATTAAACAGTTTATATAATTAAATGATAATGCCAGTGCAACATACAGGAAACTATGGAACACAATGAAAGCAGTCCTATGAGGGAAAATTATAGTGGTGAATGTCCATACTAGTAAAACATAGCAAGCTCAAATAAAGAACTTAATACTAAACCACAAGCTACTAGAAAAAGAGGAGCCACAAAAATCTAAAGCTTATACAGGGGAGAAAATTGTAAAGATTAAAGCAGAAATTAATGCAATGGAGACTAAGAATGATGCAAAAAAATCAACAAGTCAAAGAGTTGGCATTCTTTGCAAGAGTAAACAAAATTGACAAACCCTTGGCAATTCTTATCAAGCAAAGTAAGGAAAAAGCTCAGACTTATGCAATCAGAAATGAAATGGGGGAAATCACCACAGATCCAGCAGAAGTCCAGAGTTTACAGTAAACACCTACTTTGAGAACCTGAACTCCAATAAAGTAGAAAACAGAAGAAATGGATAGATTCCTAGACACATAAGAAGTCCCAAAGTTGAACGAAGAAGATATAAAAATGCTAAGTGCCCCAATATCAATCTGTGAAATTAAAAATGTAATTAAAAACTTACCGACAAAGAAAAGACTTACTCCTGCTGAATTCTACAAGACTTGTTGAGAAGAGCTAAGGTCACTGATTCTAAAACTCTTTAATGAAATTGAAATGAAAGTAATATTCTCAAATTCATTGCTGGAAGCAAACATTACCCTGATTCCAAAAGCAGAGAAAGACCCAACCAAAAAGAGAACTACAGGCCAATCTCCATAGTGAACATTGATGCAAAAATGCTCAATAAAATACTGGCAGATGGAATACAGAAGATTATCAAGAAGATCACACACCATGAACAAGTTGAATTCATCCCAGGAAGGCAAGGATGGTTCAAAATATGTAAATCAATACATGTGATACACTATATTAACAAAGTCAAAACAAAAACCATATGGTCATCTCAATAGATGCAAAAAAAGTGTTTGACAAAATCCAATACCCATTCATGATCAAAACCTTATAGAAAATTAAAATAGTATTTATCTCAACCTGATAAAAGGTATTTATGAGAAACCAATAGCCAGCAGCATACTAAATTGTCAGAAACTAAAACCTTTCATACTAAGATCAAGAGCAAGATAAGAATGTCCATTATCACCACTCCTGTTCAATATAGTGCTGGAAACATTAGCCATTGCAATTAGACAAAAAAAAAAAAAAAAAAAAAAAAAAAAAAAAAAAAAAAAAGAAAAAAAAGAAAGAAAGAAAGAAAGGTAGGAAAAGAAGTTAAACTGCTATTATTTGCTAATGACATGATATTCTCCTTAAAAGACCCCAAAAATTAC
The DNA here is from genome assembly GCA_004026965.1 of Petromus typicus. Taxonomy (NCBI): domain Eukaryota; kingdom Metazoa; phylum Chordata; class Mammalia; order Rodentia; family Petromuridae; genus Petromus; species Petromus typicus. Next base: position 5,705 of record PVIR01005782.1, read on the forward strand.
ACCAAAAGATTTATAGACTTAATAACTAGATTCAGTAGAGTAGCCATATAACATCAACTCCCCCAAATTAATAGCTTTTTATGTATGAACAACAGACTCACAGAACAATATTGCAGAAACCATTCCTTTCACAATAGCATCCAAAAAATGGATTATCTAGAAATCACTTTAATAAAAGAAGTAAAATGCCTCTGTTCTGAGAGCTATAGCACTCAAAAAAAAATTAAATAAAACATCAGAAAATAGAAAGGCACCCCTTGTTCCTGGGTAGGATGAACCAAATGGCCATGTATCCAAAACTTTTATAGAGAGTCAATGCAATCCCAATTGCATTCCCAATGGCATATTTCGCAGAACTAAAGAAAATGTTCCAAAACTTCATCTGGAACCAGAAGAGCCCTAGAATAATAAAAGAAATTCTTGGCAATAAAGATAAGGCGGGGAGTATGACAGTCCCTAACTTGAAACCATACTGCAAAGCTACTATGACAAAAACAGCATGGTACTGGCAAACAAATATAGTGGCTGATCAATAGAACAGATTAGAAGACACAAACAGAGAAAAAGGAACCCTTCTCCACTGTTGGTGGGAATGTAGACCTGTACAACCCCTGTGGAGATCAGTTTGGAGAATCCTCAAAAAACTACAATTAGAGGTGCCATTTAACCCTGCTATTCCTCTGCTAGGTATATACACAAAAGAATTAAAAGATTCGTGTCACGTGTGCACCCATGTTTATAGCAGCTCAGTTTGTGATTGCTAAATCTTGGAAACAACCAAAATGTCCATCAACTGGAGACTGGATAAAAAAGCTGTGGTTCTTCTACAGAATGGAGTATTACTCTGCCATAAAAATGATAAGTTTGAATCATTTATACTTACATGGGCGTACCTTGAGGACATCCTCATAAGTGAAATAAATAGGTCACAGCTGTGTAAATTTCATATCTTTTCCCTGGTATGAGAAAATAAAGATGTAAGTGAGTTCTACAATGTATATTATATATTGTGAAATAGAAAATACTCAAAGCCAAATAGGGTTAAGGGGGAAAAACAATGAGATTATAACCAAAAAAGAAAAGAAACAAAATTTATGTATATAGGGGGCTGGGGTGGTAGGGTGGTTAGGGTTATAGGAAAAAATGAGAAGTTGTGTCATATACTGGTATAAATTCCTATTATTGAGTGCAATCATGATGTGTATATGTAATGTACCAATAAAGATTTCAATTAAAAAAAATAAAAGACACAAACAACTCTAGATATACTACACCACCTTACCTTAGATGAAGGAGACAAACATTCTCACTGGAGGAAAGATATATTTTTTAATAAATAGTACTAGAAATTTGGGCTTCAACTTGCCAAAGATTAAGACTAGATGCATATAACTCACCATGCACTAAACTAAATTCAAAATGGATTAAATCTGAATATTAAAACTGAAATACCAAAGCTACTGGAAGAGAGGCTAGGTAGAATTATTGGAAACATTGACATAGGAAAAAAATTCACGGGCTGGGGATTTAGCTAACTGGCACCATTCCTACCTTGCAAGCACAAGGGCTGGAGTTAAATCCTTGGTACTGCTCCCCCTCCCCAAGACTTCATGAACAAAACAGCAGCCCCATGTGGATTAGCACAGAGAATCAAGAACTGAGATTTATTCCTATTAAAAAGCTTCTTCACAGAAAGAACAAACACCAGCAGAGTGAAGAGACAGCTCACTATGTGGAAAAATTTTTCACCAGCTGTTCTTCAGACAAAGCAGTACTACTACACCAGTGTGCAAAGAATTGTATAGTAGATAACAAAAATTTGGAAAGTCATTTCTTAGTTAACATTTTTTGGTCAGAAATTGTATATAGGCTTTTGGGCATAAAAACCCAAGATAAAGAGTTCTGTTATAGAAGCATATTTATGCTTATCAATTTAAAGTTCTCTACATTCACTTTTAATACATTATTCAAAATGGTGTAGTTTACTTTGTTATCATAATTTTTTTTTAAGACAGGGTCTCGCTTTGTAGTTCAGGCTGGCCCTGAGCTCAGCCTCAAGCTTACATCACAGCAATCCTCCTGCCTCTGCCTCCTGAGTGCTGGGATTACAGGCGTGAGCCACCACGCCCGGCACTGTGGAATGTGGTACTGGTTGCTACTGGCCATGAGTCTCCATGCCCAGTATGGTATGTGGTTACTGGGGATCGAGCCCAGGCCCTTGAGTTTTCAAGACAAGTACCGGAACCACTGAGCTAAATTCCCAGCCCATAACTGTGTTTTGTAAAAAGAAAATGGATCCACCAGGTCCCATACAATAAGTCTCCCAATTTTTCTGAGTATGCCATACAAATATTATTTTCTATGTTGGAAAACACTAGTAAAGGTAATTTTTTTAAATTATGCATTTTGTTACAAGATACCTCCTAGTTTAATGACAGGCTAAATGTTTAAACATTTGCATAATGTGGAGCTTCTGTTACCCACAGCAAACCAGACTGGTAAATCTACACGTCAACTGGAACATGTTAAAAGGAAGTGATGTATTTTTATTTTTATTAGTATGTGTTTGTAGTACATAATGATTGTACGCTTCCCGGGGAGTTGGTACAGCTACATCTTAATTCCAGTGAGGTCACCCTTCTGTCTTCTGAACCTGGACTTCCTCCATCTCTTGGAGCTCTCCTCAGCTGTGAGAGCTCTGTCTCTCTGTCTCTCCTTTACTTTTTCCATTAATTTATTTACACTTTGAGGTTCCCCATAAAAGAAATCATGTGATATTTAGGCTTGCACGTCTGACTTATTTCACAGGACATTCTGATTACAGGTGCACTTTCTTTTTAAGCACTCCCACCTTGTGGCTCACACTGGCCTCAAACTCTTGGACCCAAAGGATCTTCTTGCTTCAGGCTTTGAAGTCAGTGGGACCGCAGGAGCACGCTGTCACGCCTAGCTTTCGCTGCTCCCTTAAAATTTCAGAATATTATTATGTAAGGCTAGAAATCATCTTTGTCTTGACCTGAATGTTTATGTATTAATTTCACAATAAATCATTAAGTATACTATTTGTTGCTCATGTAAATACATATTTTATTTCACAGTAATAAAAGATTTAAAAGTTTTAGTTTTTAGGGTTGGGGATTTACCTCCCTGGCAGAGTGCTTACTTAGCATGCATAGGCCCTGAGTTCAGTCCTCTGTATCACAAACTTTTTTCTCAGGCTAAAAATGTATGGTGGTCTATAGGAACATACATTTATATCTGGTTTATATTGCTCTTGCTGTTATTACTGTCCAACAGAATCTAAGCGGTTAGCTTCATTTCTAGGCAATGGGGTGCATCATGAAAGGCATGACATTCACTTAATAATTCATAGCAAAAACATAGAGAAATGCACTAAACCAACTTAAGGAGAACCATATGCTTCTCTAATTCATGATGTAAAATTTGTGGATGGGTGTCCTAGTCAGCCTTTCCATCCCTGAACACAACACTAGACACCCGAAATCTAACTGACAATTTCAGGGAATTCAGTCTAGTCTGTGGGTTGACTGATTCCAAGGAGAAAACATCATAGGAGAAGGGCATCATGGGACAAAGATGCTTAGTGCATGATGGCCAAGAAGCAGAACAAGGCACCACTGCCAGAGAGAGGGGGCAGATATGACTCCCAAGCACAGGCCTCCGTGGCCCACCAGACATTCCCAGAAGGAAGCTTTACTAATTTCCTGGGTGGTTCCCAAGTCAACTATGTTGACATATTCAATTTTAACAACCACAGTGGACCTGAATCCATAAAGGAGGAAAGGACTGACCAGTGATGTGAAAAAGTTAGGATGGATTCTAAATATTTTTATATATCTAACCTGTATAAAATTCATTCCATCTGCATCTCAGAAGTTCTCACAAATAATACTGGGTAAAAATGATCCAATTTCCAAATACATTGTGAATATTTATAGTAATAGATAGGGATACCGTCTTCTTTGTGTGAGAATTTCAGTTATTCTGTTATCAGATAACTGTTTACTCTCAGCCTGGATGTTGCTCCATTTAAGACAAATCTTTCTCTACTAAGATGCTGACCTTATTGCCCACACACTGCCAAGCTGATTTAATGGAAGAATAATAAGAAATAAACAAACAGGCCCCTGCTCCGGCTCTGTCTACTGTTATTGAGCGTTTGCCACGGTTCCCCTGGCCTCGCTGTGCACACTTAGCATCTGTCTGCCACTGGAGTGAAACGCCCTGGGGATCTTGAGGCCAAGGCTCAGACTGAGGCATGGAAAAGCAGACAGCTCAGCCAGCTGCCGCCATCCCACGGAGGTTTCAGAGCAGCGATGTAGTTGTCAGTTCGGGCCCTTCCAGAGCGTCTCACGTGAGAGTAACATGATTGCAAAACACTTATCCTCATCAGATGTCTTATTAAGTTTGGCATTTATTTTTGCAAAGATGTTTTATGTTGACAGATATTATCAGTCTAATTCACATTTCTGCAAATACAGAGGCAAGTGAAGAATTAACGCTTCTGAGCCTCAACCTCCACTCGCTCCCGTCGTTTTTGCTTCTCCTAGACAAGACCTTTAGTTCCTTTCTCCCCAGCTGTTCTCAAGTCTTTCTTTCCAACCTGCTCCCTCTTCTTCTGTTTCTCTAGACCAGATTGCGCCCCCCGGTGGTTGGGAGTTTTTTATTTTTGTTTTTTTTTTATATATAAAAAGAAAATTTTTCAGAACTCAGCACTCGGGTTCATTTTTTTCTCCCTGAAATTTTACTTCTGGGTTTATTTCGTTCAACACGTTAACAATATGCACGTCGTCGCCGTCGTGAACCTAACCACGCACCTCCGACGGTCAGGACGCTATGCTGATATTCAAAGGTGGGGAAAGGAACCGGTCCGAAGGGAAGAGCTGGGAGCTGGCCAGCGTCAGCTTTGGCAATCAGCGGGCAAGGCAGCTCCGGCCGCGCTGGCGCGAGTCGCTGTCCAGACCCAAGTGCTGAACGTCAGGTACCGTCACCTCCTGCAGGGTTCAACCGCTCAGCACCCGACAGGTTCTGCCCTGAACTCACACCGCTTGGTTGGAGCAAGGATTTCATTTAGGCACTCACTTGTCCCCTTTCCACTGGAAAACACTCTTCCAGAAAGACACTGAGCATTTTATAGAGGCATACTGGCACAGTTTCAGTTAGGTCCGAAGAGAAGAGCTCTAATGTGGGAGACAGGGAAAGCTCAGGGTCAGTGAAACCTGCTCTTTTCCTCTCCGATTACAGCATTTGGGATCCGAGATCCCTCTTTGCTGGTAAATTGGAAATAATTTTCTGCTTTTAAAAATCGTGATTTTTTTTTTTTCCTGACAGCATTGTAATGGTGGTGGTGGTGTTTGGCTCTGCACTGTCTGAAGTGAAATTTTAGACGTTGTTTTACTGAAGTTAAGAAGTGGAATATTAGAAAATAAATTCATTAACTAAGGTGGTTTGAGTGGTTAAAAATTCATTTTTAAAAATGCTACTGTAAAATTGTCTAGAAGACGTGCTCATTTTCTTAGCATTTGGCCCACTTTCCACCCCTGCCCCCACCTCTGTCCAATTTGAAAGATGTAAGAACCCCGTTTTCTGCTGCAGGTTCTGACACCCAAAGGGCACGGGAGAAAGCTTACCCCCACTTTCCACCTCGCCCCAGACCCATACTTGCGCCACCGAGAGGAGAAAATAAAATAAATACAAAGAGAACGGGAGGGAGGGAGTGGGCCTTTGGCTCGGGGCTGTTACACTCCAGCGGAGCTCTGCTCCCTGAGGAGTGAAGACGTTTCTCCCAGCTCCAGACCGGCGGCGGGAGGAGCTGATCCCTGCGAACTGCTTCTTCCTTTCCTTAATCCCTCGCTGCTTATTTTAGCCGCTTCTCCGCCCCGCCGGGAATACCGTCCAGATCTTAGTCCAGGTAGATCTGACGTCAAGAGATGGCTTTCGTCGATTTGACGTGTAAACACTCATTTCCATTCTGGCTGGGAAGGGCTGGGGCTCCTCTCCGCCGGGAAGCCGAAGCGCCTCGCCGAGCGCTCGCCGCCGCCTAGCTCTCCTCCGAGAGAGCAGTCGGGAGCCGGGGTGATTCAGAGCCCGAGGAGAGGGAGATCGAGGCTGCTGCCCTCGCTCCTGCTCCGCTCCTTCCCCTCGCTGCTCCCCGCTGGCGCAGCCGGAGCGCGGAGCCATGCGGCGGGGAGCCCGGGGTCTGCCGTGCGCCGCCCTCACTCTCTTTTGCGCCTGGTGCGCACTGAGCTCTGTAAAAGCCAAGAGGCAGTTTGTCAATGAATGGGCGGCGGAGGTCCCCGGGGGCCCGGAAGCAGCCTCGGCCATAGCCCAGGAGCTGGGCTACGACCTTTTGGGTCAGGTAAGAGTTTGCACTTTCAAGAAACTTTCTGGGGCTCAAAGGACATGGTGGAGCAGGAGCGCGGACTCCCGAGTGGGCGCCCGGCCGCACGCTGCTGCGCCCACCGCGGAGCACAGGGAGCAGCCGCCAGCCCTCGCCCCGGGCGCGGAGCAATGAGGAGCCGCCAGCCCTCGCCCCGGGCGCGGAGCAATGAGGAGCCGCCAGCCCTCGCCCCGGGCGCGGAGCACAGTGAGGAGCCGCCAGCCCTCGCCCCGGGCGCGGAGCACAGTGAGGAGCCGCCAGCCCTCGCCCCGGGCGCGGAGCAATGAGGAGCCGCCAGCCCTCGCCCCGGGCGCGGAACCGCGAGCAGCCGCGCGTTGGTGGTTCGCTAGCTGGGCTGGGCTCGGCCGGGCAGGAGGCGTCGCTGCGGCTGGGGAGGGCTCCTGCCTGCTGTCCGCTCGGGTACTGAGATGTGCTCCGGCGCGGGCTGGAAGAAAAACCCTTCCCCGCCCGTTCGGGAAACTTGGGAGGCGCGGCAGGTCGGCAGGTCGGCAGCTCTGCAGGCCCGCGCCCCGGGAGGGCCTCGGCGGGCTGCGGCAGGCGCCGGCCCCTTCGGTCCTTCCAATATGGCAGCGTCGGAGCCAGGTCCCGGGCAGGCCGGCCGGGGGACGCTCGCCGGCGGCGCTGGCGTGGCGCCAGGCTCCGGGACCCGCGCCTCGGGGTCGGGGGGCCGCAGAGTGGCCGAGAAGCCGGCGGGAGACGAGGTGGGGGGAGCGGCAGGAGGGTCCCTGCTCTGCTGGCCAGTCCTGGATTTTCACCGGGAACTTGTAAAGTCCCAGCTTCGTGACTTCGCCGGGCCACTGCCCCGCGGGGGAAGGGTCTATGTGTGGCTTCTTCAAGTGCGTAACCGGTTCCCTGGAGGTTGTAGCTTCCAAGGGAAAGTGCTGCTTGTCCAGTGCGGGCTGGATGCCTCGTGAGCAGGGAGGGCGCCCCACGGCACCGGGCGGACCCCGCTGGGCCGGGAGCTCCGGGAGCCGGGCGGGGGGCGTCTCACCTAGCTCCTCCTTCTCCGGGGCTCTGCCCTCACCCCTGGCCTGGGAAGTTGGTGAGCTTCGCGGCGGGGGTGGAGGGAGTTGTAAAACATTTTGGCGCGTTTCTTTTCTGGAGGTGGTGACTGAGACGCAGTTGAAGTCATGGATGAGTAACCAGCGTGGGCGCTGGCGATTCCACAGATCGAATCCGCGGGGGAATACGCCTTCTCTCGGTAGAGCCTTCATTCTTCAACTCAGTGAGCCAAACTGTCTTTGAAATGCCAGCCAGGAAAGTCAGTGCCTCAGTCGACTTTCCAGCGTCCTCCTGGCTGACTGGCTTCTTGCTTTGCTCGCCCAGCCCTTTGCTGGTGCCACGTTCTGTGTTAGGGGCTGAGGAATTAAAGGAGGAAAAGAAATGCTCACAAGGAAGAAAAAAAAAAAAAAAAAAAAAAACCCTGAAAGAGCCTGGCGTAGAAACAAATCATTGCAAATGAATGCGACGTGTGTAATACAGATTGTGCTTGGAGTCTCATCCCTGGACTTCTTGACGAAAGAGAGAAGGTGGAATGTGGACGCAGTGAAAGACTCCTCGAAGGAGTCACACTGGCACAGGGCTTGGGAAGAGGAGTCAGAGGTTGCCAGGAGAACAGGATGAGACTGGAAAACGCACTCCAGGCACAGATAACAGCTTGTAGGGAAACGGAGAGTTCAGAACAGCTCAGCTCTGAGTCTGGCAGCTGCGCACAAATGTTGGGAATTCAGAGGGGGGACCAAAAATGAGTCACAGATGGAATCTATTGGTACACACTATGCGCACCATGGAAATCTTGTGCGTCCTCTAGGGAGGAAAACAGGATTTAGCCCTGTGTGCCCTGGGCAGCTCCCGGAAGGCTGGAAAATGTGTAGCAGGAAATTGAAAGAGAAAATGAAAAATAAACCTCTGTTTGTCTCATCTGTTAGCCTCAAACACACATCCAAACTTGAACCACTCAACATGGGAATTACTTTCCAAGACCATAAATTATAAATTCAAAGAGTAAAACCAATAAGTCAATGTTTTTGACAGGAACCTTGTGGTATGGATGGTAGTCACAGGGGTCATTTTTAAATAATAGAGTGAACCACCTATATTTGCATATGATTTGCAGTCATGTCTTTACTATTCTAAAATATCACAGCTTCAGGATAAAATTAAGATGAAAGTAGAGACAAGAAGCAAAACCAGTTGACAGAACTGAGCTGGACATCCATGATGTTTTCCTGTAGCTTCTGATCTCACTCTCCATGTCCAGACAGAGCTTATAGCAAGCAGAACCATGACTAAGGTGTAGCTCTGGAGGCAAATCTAAGCATCTTTAGTAACATTTCTCAGTTGCTGAGAAATTTAAATTTAAAAGAATGTACTTCTTGAAATAAAGTGGCATCATTTCTTAACTTTTATTTTTATTTATTTATTTTTGGACAGGGTCTCACTTTGTAGATCAGGCTGGCCCTAAACTCAGCCTCAAACTCCCATCTTAGCAATCCTCCTGCCTCTGCCTCCCGAGTGCTGGGATGACAGGCGTGAGCCACCACGCCCGGCACTGTGGTATGTGGTACTGGTTGCTGCTGGGCGTGAGTCTCCACACCCAGTATTGTATGTGGTTACCGGGGAATCGAACCCGGGTCCTTGTGCTTGCAAGACAGGTGCTGGAACCACTGAGCTAAATCCCTGGCCCCATTTCTTAATTTTAAAAAGATACGGCATCTAGAAAATGTGGTAGCTTCAAATCTAGTACGCTTTTTGTGTAAATGGAAACTAGCTGTAAAATAATGAATCTAGCTCTAGATGGACCAAAGTTACTGATAATTACCCAGAGATATAGCCACATGCTAACATGTGTCCAAATATGGCATGCTTTTACCTGAAAGCCATCAACTAGTGGAAAATCAAGAGATCATCGATGATAGTTAATTGCAATTATCAGCTTAGATCCAATGGTTACATTTCATACCAACAATGACTCTTTTTTTATCTTGATGTGACACTGGTAACTGGTGATACCAAAAAGATTTACTTGCTCTGCAGAAATAATTATTTTCTGGCAGGATACGTTCAAGTAAATGGGTTTTTCTCGAGAAACATCTATCTATACTTTATTTCCATATATAGAACCACCAAACCAGTTCTGTTAAAAATGTGTAAAAGAGAAGTATCACCCGATCTCCAAGTACACTATAAACTGCAGTAATACTATCCCAAGGATCATCTCAAAACCTCTAGCAGGGCCTTCATCATGAAGAAAAAAACTAACTTTTAAGGAGCCAAGACTGGGTTGAATATAAGTTCACTGTCTCCATGTTAGTTGGTATTTAACTGGTCTATGTATACTTCCTTGAGAAAGTGAAACTTTATTTTAATATTGTTTACAGATTGGATCACTTGAAAATTACTATTTATTTAAACACAAAAACCATCCCCGAAGGTCTCGGAGAAGTGCTCCTCATATCACTAAGAGATTATCTGACGATGATCGTGTAAGTGTTATTTCTACCCTGATATATCTGCTTTCTTTGCTACCCAGAAGAAGCAAAGCCATTTTGCAAATATGATGCTTTCTTACTGTAATCATCATTATTTAATGTATCTAGCTTCTTTCTATACAGTTATAATTGCACATAGTAGTAAAAAGATTGGATTCAATAGTTAAATCAATGAATGTTAACTATATACACAGCTACATTAATTATATAATACATTAATTATATAATATATATGTATGTACATACTGGTTTGATTTTGAATATTGAAAGGCATGGGGTAGCACTAATGAACATTTGACAACAAAATCAGTAATCTTTTTTTGTGTAAGAGTACTAGGGATTGAATTCAGGGACTTAACACTAAGCTACATGGTCAGACCATATTATTTTATTTTTTTCAGTTTTGACACAGAGTCTTGCTCAGTTACCCAGTCTGGACTTGAACTTGGAATTCTCTTGTCTCCCCCTTCCAGGGTGCTGGGATTTACCGGCATGAGTCACCATGCCTGGACTCAGTCATCTTTTATGATGTTCCTGTTATGCACTAAGTGCTTCAATACCAATATAGGATGCCACATAAATTTGATTTTGCTTTTGATAGCATTTCAATGTAACCAAAAAACATCCTGGTACTTATACTATCAGAAATATGTTAACATTTTTTAAAACATTCTAAATTCATGTCTTCATGGGATACATGTTTCCACAAGTATTATGTTTGCTCTTTGATTCAAACTATTTTATGAAGCCATTATACCAGTTCATAATTAAACAAAAACAGGAAATGTCTGGAGTGAATACAGGCAAATAGGGTGGAGATAATTTAAGAGTGGGTATAAATTGAATACATCCATTGGTTTTTGAAGTCTATTTAGTCAACAGATATATTCAAAGAATATGCTGACAACATTAGGAGTCTAGAAGTTTGAATATCATTGCTGCCTTTTCTTAAGACTATGCAATACTGGGAAAAATTTATATAGGTTGGACTAATATTTGTGTACATGATTTCTGTTTCCTAGGATACTCTGGAACATTATAGTGAGAAATACAATGCATCTTATCAACTTTGCAGAGGTTCAGGGGAGAAAAAGTGACAAAAATATGATAAAACAGTTGAAAGTACATGAAAATCGTGAAATAGTTTATTATTTTATTTGTTCTCCAACTGATAAAACTTTTAAAATAAGAAAAAGCCAAATTATGGGGACAGCAAGTGACTGGGATGTAGTCACCTGTATTCAGTTGTACATGGACCACACTAGTGAATGCTGGTGTATGAGGCCTGGACAGTGAGCTCACGACTCTTGTGCATTCATTCTGAGCTCTTTGTGCCCATTAGGTCTACAGGTAGAACTCCAAGTCAGAGGCCTTGAAGCTTATTTTAAAGGTTTTCTTATCCAGTGACATTTTTTCCTTTACTCAAACAAAGGTGGGTGGCTCATGGTACGTAGTCTCAAAAGCAGGGCACCTTCCAGTACTCTGGCTAGCTTTATTCCTTGGCCAAGGCAAGAAAGACATTTCCTTGGCTGACTAAATGAGTGCACTGCATTAATGCACAAGGAAGCCATGCCTGACCTCTTGCCACTTGTATAGGACAAAATACAGTCCTCACTGAAGTAACCATTGAAGTTGCACAGAATACAGTGCATCTCCTATTCTCTCTACTCAAGGTATCTCATGAAAATGAGCAGATAGCCTAATTTTGCTCTTTGGTTATCTTTTTGGTAGTTGATTTTGAGAGGAATCCCCTGGCATTATTTTAAAAGCTAAACATTAAGTTTCCAAGATTATCTCATAAAATTAGTTTATGCAGCCATATGAAAAATTAGCTCCCACATAATTTTGTTTTAGGAAAAGCACTGGAATCATTGAAGTTTCAGTGCAAGCTGGACTAGATGATTTTCAATATTATTTCCAGCTGAGAAATATTATTTTTGATCAATTACATGATGACTATTCTATACATAATTAGAAGACACCATCAATTTTCTCTATTCCAATTGGTCTGGTTTTCTAGAGATGAGCATGCAATTCTGAATTAATGACATTAATCATAACACTGTTTCCTACAGCTGGACATTTATCTGATCAGATGGCAGAATGTCTCTATATTCCTTTTTTTCAAAATTGCCCTCAATTTTCATTTTATTGCTCTTTTTGATGGGGGATAATATTCTTTCAAATCAGCCCTGTGTAATGAAGCACTAGTCTATCTTCATAAGGCTGCTAATGAAACCTCCAACTCTAAATGACTTTCTCCTATGAAGATTAACTCACTGGCACCCAGTTTCTGAAGACCAACTTACATGACAGGTGGTATATTCCTAGCACTGAGGTATTTTAAACCAAAACAATTGAGCTTAAAAATACAAGCCCTTTAAAAAGTAAATTATAGTGACTAACTGCAAGCTCTCCAGTTCCTCCCGGTGTTCATAATAGGTTTGCATTGTATTTTCTAATTGAAGATTCATGACAGTCTTGGTGGATAGTATGCTCTTGTAGCTGTAAATTATTTTTCCAGTTTTTAATGTTGGATATGACTCATAGGGACTCTCACATTAACAGTATCTTCTGTCCTTGCCCTGAACTTTTATCGTGTATACGACAACAGAAAAACTGTATTTTAAGGAGGAAGTTGTCACATTGCCCAGCAAAATAAGAGCATAATGTTGTTTCCTGATGGTTATAACTGTAAAGGAGCCTCTGACCCTCTTGGGGCCTTTGATCTAATAGGATTGTAGCATAAATGTAGATCAGGTAATTTTCATGTTGTCAGATTTCTTTCATAATACATGAGACTGAATTGATGGCCAGTGTGCCCAGTCAGTAATGCTCATTCATCACCCCGGATATGTTCCTCAGATTAAATACTCGTAGGCAAGAAGCTAAATCAGAGCAGCTGGAGTTTCAAATTTGCAAAGACACAGCACCACTCCTGGCTGGTGGAAGCTTTGAAATTTCTACATCTTTTATGTAAAGAAAGAGGAATTGAGCCACACAGACACCAGAATGGCAGTCTCTATGCTTTCTGGACTTGTGCCACGAAAATGGACAAGTTTTCAGCTACAGGGCCCTGGATCTTCAGTATAAAAATGGATATGACAGTCCATTTTCTGATGAAAGCAGGCTCAACTTCTGCTTTCACTGAAACCCCACTGTAAGTAATCTGAAGGGCTCAGAACTGTGCTGGCTGCTTCTTATCCCCCAGTGACACAGCTAACTGTAGTAGACGGTGCTCATCTCCCCGAGGGGCAGTCCCTCCGCACTCCACTGCCAGTTGGATCTGTGGGCAATCAAAAATATTGTGGAGCCACATGAGTCTGGATGGCAGGGTAGTGGACTGAGAAAAGGGCAAGACACTACAGACAGCGCTACTTGGCTTTTGATTTCCTTGTGCTGAAAATCCTCATAGGTGATATGGGCTGAACAACAGTATGAAAAAAAGAGGAGCAAACGCTCGGCTCTACGAGACTCCGCAGGAAATCTCTTCAATGATCCAATGTGGAATAAGCAGTGGTACTTGGTAAGTATCTGAAGAAAGAGCTGGTGCAACTAGGACCTGGGTTCCTTATATCATTACTTCATCTGCGAAGTGATAAATGTCTCTCTGTCTCTGTGTGCATGGATGTGTGTGTGTCTCTCCTGCCCAACTTCTCTCTCCCAATCTCTTTCTCAACTCTTTATTGCTCCAGTCTCTCAGTCACTCAGTCTCTCCCTTGACATCCTCTTCTTTTCCCTCTTCCTCTGTCTGTCTCCTTCTCATTCAGCATAGCACAGTAACATATTATCTAGAGATTAGAATTAGTAGGGCTTTCTTGATCTGGACGGTGGGGGGAGGGCTTGGGAGAAAGTGTTTGAAATAGATCTTTATCTGTTACAAAGTGAGGTCTTGTTGGTTCTTTGCCTTGTTTTTTGTTGCTTGTCCTTTTACTTCCTAGGATATCTGAGATAAGTGCAAACGAATTTTGCCATTTTAGAGCTTCCAAAAGCAACACTCTCAGTTGAAATCACTTTGGGTTAAATTTACTCTTGAGAACCTTCTAATTCATTCTGAGTACATGCAGCCCTGGATGGCAGCCTTATGTCTTACAGGCAGAAATCTCTGAACAAGGCTGAAGGAAATCACGCAAAGAAAGTCTACTGACAAATGTCCAGCCTTGCAAACTATCCAATATTTAAGATATTTACTAAATCTTTGTTGTTGTTTGGGAACTGCACCAAAAAATTGTGTTCCCGCTGCCAGCCTGTTTGTTTCCATGTTCATACCCTCTACTAATAATACATGTTAATAGAAGAATTTGATACTGGTACATATAATAAAAAGTAATACAATTTAATAAAACATAAGTTATCATGACAGCCATAACCAAAGGCTTAGACCATTTCGTTGCATAATGGGAGGGTAAGGAGATCATTTCCCAACCAAGAGAATCCTTTCCTCTTACCCTTCTCCTAAACTAAGTGATAATTCCTTGCTCATTGCAACGAAAAATATTCATCAGCTAACACTTGTTGGACATACATTAGTGTCAAATGCTGTAGTATGTGTTCTACATGGATTAAGTCATTTAATCTTCCCTGGATGGGACAGTCATGCACGTACCCAGCATGGTTCAAGCTGCTGGGAATATCTTAACAACCACATTTCTTAACTGCTCTGCAATTAACACAGAAGCCTTGTTCTAGTTTTATCCAGAAGTTTGTATGTAGTTTTAATCTGTGATTCTGTGATCTCTTAACCTTTTCACTGGCTGGGTACATTCTTGCCCACCGCCCACCTTTTTATGCAGCACATCAATGGGAAACATTACATTTGCTGATAGTTTTGAGTGTTATTACTTCTAAATTTCTCTTTGACTCCTTCACTCTACTACATTGCCTGTATGCTTGGAAATATGCCTGTATCTGTGTTTCTGTATTTCCCACGTCCTCTCCTAGACAGTTCCAAACACTACAACTACATCAGAATAATTATCCAGAAAGGAAACACCCCCAATCTCGTCTCTCAGACACTCCCTAAGTCACCCATCCACAGAAATAGGCAGTTAGACTGCGATTCCTCCAACATGAAGCCGAACTGCTACCTCTTTGGGGCTTCCTCACCCCACCACTATGGCTACACAGTGAAGCTCCATAAAACCACAACATGGCAGGATTGAACACATGACAGTTTCCCAGAGGGTAGCCCATGACCAAAGAGCATGAAAGTTATACACATGGTTCCTCACTCTATCAACTTTTCACCTATGTTTTGTGAAATATACTGCATAATATAACAGTAAACATTAAAAATAAAAATTCTTAATGAGGCCACAACATCCTCCTTAACATTCCAGGTTCTGAGTTTTCTTCTAGGGGAAAAATTATAAGACAGCCATAAATGATCATGCATCAGAAGATGTAATGAGCACTCCAAAAAGCAGTAGAGGCTGAGGGCTTTGGGAAAGATGAAAACCTAGAGCATCAAATAAAGCTTCCATGCATGAAAGGCTGAACATGTTATCATAAATGACAGAAACTTGGAGACAAACTTCTTTTAATCCATGTAGTTCAAAGAGTCTCGAATGATTCATCCTTTCAAGTGATTTCCCATTGGGACAATTGGGAGAAGAACAGGATTCTGTGATTCATTTTCCCCTCCCTGAACTTTGTTCTTCATTCCACCTTATTGCCTTCTTCTAAGTAGTACAGTGAACCCAGAAGGACGGGAGGGCAGGGAGCCATAGATCGGGGCTTGAGTTCTCATTACGTAGCAAGCAAAGCATGATTTTACCAATGCTTGTTTGTCTTTCTTTGCCAGCAAGATACCAGAATGACAGCAGCCTTACCCAAGCTGGATCTTCATGTCATACCTGTCTGGCAAAAAGGCATTACAGGCAAAGGAGTTGTTCTCACTGTACTGGATGATGGCTTGGAGTGGAATCACACAGACATTTATGCCAATTATGTGAGTCTGGGCTGTCTTAGGACGGTGCCTTTAGGAGCTACGTATGCAGACATACAGAGTTTTCCTTCCCTGGAAAGAAAGGGGGGATTCTGCTTTGATGTCAGCCCAGGAACAGCAAGCTAATGCTTTACTCCTTTTTTTTTACTCCCCTGTCAGCCTATACAACTTGTTTTGCACCAGTGGGCATTGGAAGAATCCAATGAGGTTAAGGATTATACAAACTCGTGCATTGGGAAAGGTGCGGGAGTGGTTACCCACACAAATCAAGTTATTTAGAAGCCACTCAGACTGTGAACCACTCAGTGTTTAGGCCAAAAAAACACTCAAGTCAAGGCTGATGTCTAAGGTGGTTTTCACAGTCTTCTCACCTCTCTCATGGGTCCGTGTCTCTGACATGGTGAAATTTCACAGATGGGACTCGTTTTGTGCAACTTCAAAGTGAACACCACAGAGACAAAAATGCCAGCTTGAAAAAGGAAACATGTGCTAGTCATGGAAAAGGAAATAATTGAGAGCTCTGCTTAATTGTCTATGATGCTCACGATGTAACACGAGCCCTGAGGTTTATCTTAGGTCTTTATGTCAGGGTGCTGAGCATTTCATCAGAAGGGTTTTTCCTCTATTTCTCACACCATTTACCCATACAACATGCCTCAGCATATGCAAAAACTGAACAGTAAAGAAAACTTGAAGGAAAAAGAAAGACAAGAAAAGACCAGTACTGGATAGAAATAAGGATTTACTGAAAGACATGGAAAAATTATAATAAAGAGGAATACTACAAGAAGTATAAATAGTAGGGATGACAGAACAGTCATATGGGAGATGTTCTGAATGTAGCAATTTGTTTAGAAAATGGGAGGGGATCTGAAAACTTGGCAGTAATTTCGAGCATATCCTCTTTAATTACATTTTTAGTGTACCTGAGGGGCCCTACCCTGCAGGCGTGGGCCTTCTTAGCATAGAGTCATAAGAGAAATAACCTTCAAAGGGTCAGAGTTAGCTCTAATTTTTTTTTTTGCAAAGTCATTCAATTTCTCTAAACCTCAATCTCATTTGAAAAAATGAGGTGACTGAACCCAATTGACTCTGATGCTCTGCTGTTTTCCTCTGCTGTGCTCATCTTTGCTGCCTGCTTTTGGGGTACAATAAATGTTCAGGGACTAGCCAAAAACTCAGAAATGAAAGCTTCTGAGCTATCTACAGGCTGAGGGGAGGAAGTGGCAGAGAGAGTCAGAGCTGCAGCTTTTTAAAAATGATGCTACAGTGTTATTTGTGTTGTTTCTTTAGGATCCGGAGGCTAGCTATGACTTTAATGATAATGATCATGATCCTTTTCCCCGATATGATCCCACAAATGAGAACAAGTGAGTATATGTGCATTTCATAGGCACGAAGTACTTGAAAATGTTTTTAACTTGTTTGAGAGAATTACACTATAAATTAGACATTTATTTCAGCTCTCAGAAAATGTTGCTGCTTGCCATCCACACTGCAATGTTTTGATACCTTGAAAACAGAAACAGAAAGTTTTTGTTTCCATATTCTTTTTGGTTAATAGTCTCATATTTTTTGAAAATGAAACTTCTTAAATTGTGAAATTCTCCTTCTTATATTAGATTCTCCTTTCAAGTGTTTCTGTCTTCTTATAGCTTTGAAAATAATATTTGGGTCACAAAAAGTATAAACTTTGAGTTTCCCTTTTCCCAATTCCTCTCTGAGTCTTATATTATTAGCATTGTGCTTGATATCAGCCATGGAAAAAAGTATATAGAAGGAAATGCATGTGAAGAAATCCTACAACTTTCTACGGAGCTCACAACTACATTCACCAATTTCCCAAAAAAGGACATGGCCAGACACTAGACAAAAGAAAGGCAGCTGAGGCCTGGCTTCCAAGCTCAGCACAACCTCCAGGGCTTTGCTGTGGGTCGCCACGTGCTCCAGTTTGCGCTGGATGTGAGAACAGCACAGGGAAACATCTAACCTACATCACCATCTTCCTGTTGCAGTCACGGGTGATAACACACGCCTAGACTCAGGCCTTTCAGGGAAAAAGGCCAAAGAGAGACCCAGAAGCTCGAGACTCCTAATCTTCTCTCCTGGCTCCAAAGAAACTTAACGTTCCGCGCTTCCTTCATATCGATAGGTATCACGAACTTCTAGGAGACATTCGGATTTCCTGTTCATTTTCCCCACTCAGAAGAAATTGCACCAACACAGATCAAATCCAATGTCAAAGCCAGGGCTCTGTGCTACAAAGCACCTAAGACACTACTGGTAGATGTGGCATGAAATGTAAAGGGCTTTTCTTTGTGGATGGCTGTCTCTTGGACTTTTAACCAACTGAGGTCACTCGAGTTTCTCTGCGTCTCTTCTCTCATAAGGCCAGAGAAGTGATACTGACTTAACCTTATTCCTTTCTTTGGATGGTCCCTCTCCAGAAGTTCAGCGTGACCTGGGGAGGCCGGAACACACAGACTTGACCTCAGCTTCTGAGTCTCTGTTTTTTCCTTAAAGAGAAGGGAGAACTAAAGAAGTTTGAAAAATACTACTTTCTCATTTCTATCTCTAAGAGTTTGGTAAAGAGGTTAGCCACAAGCACTCCTTAGAGGTTAGAAAATTCTGAAACAATACAGTAAGAATTGCTTGTAGGGTACTCCTGGAGCACAGCAGGAGTGTGACAGGTGTCAATAGACAGAAACTTTGAGCCGGATTTCTGGGTCATGATCGTACATGACCAGCAAGAATGTCTACTGTTTTGAAACACAGCCTATCCATCAGCCTGGCTGGCTGTGACTTTGCTAATTGCCAGTAGAGAGAGTGATATTGGGTAGATCACTTGCTCCTCTGTCTTTGGTTTGTTGTTTTTTGTTCTCTAAAAGGAGTGATAAAGCACCTGCTCCTCATTTTTCTGAAAGGACCCCTCTGAGGACATGAGCAGTAAGTGACTGGAAGGTAGGGAGATACCCTCCTTCGAATGGTATGAAAACAACTTTTACTTCTAATCCCTATTAAATCTAAGAAAGAAATCTCTTGTAACCATGAGAGAGAGCAGAGGAGGCTGGAGGCGTCAGTCTCTGTCTGAGGCAGATCCAAGACCCACTGTGGGTGATAACTTGTGCAGTGGCCACGTAGCAGTTGAACACTTGGTAAAATGAAACTCTCTGGAGATTCTTTGATCATGAGGAAGAAGACCTGGCTTTGCATTACTGTGAGAAATACCTCAGATAAACTTTATTTTAAAAAAGGAAAGGTTTATGTTGGCTCACAATTTTAAAGGTTTTAATTCATGGTGAGTAAGTCTTGCTGCTTTTGCACCGTCGTGAGTCAGCAGGTCATGGCTGGGAATGCAAGGTAGAGCAAGATAGTCATTTCATGGTGGTAGGAAGCAAAGACAGGAAGAGACCCTTCCACGGCCCCTCCCAGGACACTCTCTAGTCACCTAAAACTTCCCCAAGACCCACTGCTTAGATTCCCATGGCACCAGGTTGGAGATCAAGCCTTTAACATCGGGGCTTCCGGAGGGGGGGGGTCCAGATCTGAGCTATAACAGATCTTCTTCCTGTCCTAAAAGGGAAAAATCTCACAGTATAAGATTTGTAATTGTTATATGTTTCTTAATTCAGGGAGCTTCACAGGTCCCCTATAATGTTTATTATTTTCTGTCTGGAAGTTCCAAGCTTTCAGCGTTTTGCCTGGCGTGGACTTCCCATATGGCAGAGGGCGAATGGAGTTTTCAATGACTGAGACAGCCTGCTGCAGCACGTGTGCCATGGGGAGCATGGTGTAGCCTGACGGTTAAGAAAGACTCAGTGCAGATTTGGATCAGATTTTAGGTCTTCCATTTGATAGTGTGATGTCCTGAAACAAATTATTTAGCTTCTCTTAACACCTATTGAAAAGGAATAACTACTTCATTGGTTTATTATAGGATTTCACATGGGTTCATGTATATAAATTTCGTGGATGTCGCCTGGTACATAAACACTGTTAAGTAGCTGTTGCTGAAATGATGGTGGTAAGGTGGAGCGTAACAGTGGTAGAGATGACCATGACTGCAATGATGCTCAAGGGTGAGCAGAGAATTATCACCTGACAGGGGCCTAACGAGAAGCATGTTGGGTTTCTGAGCCAATTCACGATCTGTTACTCAAAAATGAGTGACTCTCAGTCTCCCTGACAGTCAGCTGATGATTAGTGTCAACCTGACAATCATTTATCAGAAGCTATCATGCTAAACAGAGTTATCATCCTAGTGTGTTGTCATACATGGATTCCTTAGATTTGGAAAGTGAACGGCCCATTTTGTTAGCTTTGACAGCAACTGGAGACCTATTATCTGCCAGTTCCAAAGGCTTTATCTCCTCAGACCCTCTCTGTTGCCTCTGGTTCTATAGCAACATGTAAATGAGACTAATGGAAGCCACCACTGAAGTTCTTCTGCAGATCAAATAAAGAATCACTCGATATTAAAAATCATAAAAGTGCAAGTAACTCTAACTATTAAGCTGGCATGACTCTGCATTCAGTATGTGAACACCAATTACAGATTATTTTTCTAGCTCAATAACACATGTGACGAGGATATTTCAACCAAAATAATAGTAGTCTTTAAACTATTTTGTGGAATAGTTTTTCAGAAAACCAATTTGTTCAAGTGCCAGTTACTTGCATTGTTCTAAGTTAAGAAAAGGTTCTTTTGTCCTCCTGCTACCTTAGCAAAGAAGAACTGCAGGTCTGTGTAGAGCGTCACAGACGTGCTTTGATGAGGTCCTCTCAGTGTCTCAGCGTGTGGGGTGGGCAGTGGAGACAGGATGGAAAACATCCAGGCTTGTGTGCACCACGATCCCACTGCTTCTCTCCCTGTGCAAGTCAGCACCCAGCACAGATCGCTAAGGAGGGGAAGTGTTACATCATTTTGGACAAGGGCACAGGCCTAGGGACTTGCATCAACAGGTTGAGTCTGTTGGCAGAAGCTAGGGACTGGTAGGGACCTGCAGTGGATCCTCTTCCTTCTCTGAGCTCTGTGTCTCCCACGGATAAATGGAAGAACAGGTAGTGGTGACTTCTAGAGGCACATATCTCAGAGGATGACACTGAAATTCTTTTTCCTGAATTTTTTTTGAGACAGGGTCTTGCTTTATAGTTCAGACTGGCCCTGAACTCACTATGTAGCCCAGGCCAGCCTCAGCAATTACAGCAGTCCTCCTGCCCCTGCCTCTCAAGTGCTGCGATTACAAGTGTGAGTCACCACGCCCGCTGTTGTGGTATATGGTACCAGGGATCAGACTTGGGACCTGGCTCTTGCCAGGCAGATGCTGGAACCACTAAGTGAAATCCCAAGCCCTGAAAATCTTTTTCTACAAAGGCAAAGAGCTCATTTATCAGTAAGGCATAAAGTATCTTCTCCATATGCAGATGTGCATGTAAATTTTAGTTAATGGTCAATATAGCTCCAGTTGCCAAGGAAAGAATCTTAACTCAAAGATGAAGTGAAGAGAGACTGAAATATTTTTTTCACTCAATGCTAAAAACTCCAGGTTAAAATCAGTTGCCCCCTAAACACCAGTCACTGTTCCTATTTTCTAGAGCTGTTCATTTACACTTAGTTTCATTCTCTTTAGAGTCTTAATTGGCAGTAAGATACATATGGCTCATCTGGAACTTAAGACTTAAGCATCCCAAGAAAAAAATATAGCATCAGTCCTTGAAAACCATCTGCGTAGAAAGGCCCATCACTGAGAGAATCACACGAAGTCAGGGCAGACCGCTTTTCCCAAATACTAGCATACAAAAGGCAGCATATGTCTGTCACATCAGGAAAAACCTGAATTAAAGAAAATTTTATTGTCTGACTCAGAATTCCTATCTTCTGTTAACATAAAGGAGCAAGAGTATAAGGAGACTGAGAAGTCATCCTTGGGATTTGGGAATAGATAAGTTAGAGTAACGCTGGACGGCTCAGTCAATTTGAGTGTCTTATATTCCCGGCCAGGTTTAGTTCATAGATGGCCAGTGTACTGAGGTCTGAAAGTAACTGGCTTGTACTGTTGCTCAGATGTAACCTTTTCCCTCCTCTGTGTCGCTCTGTTTGGTCACTGTCACCACCAGGTCACCAGTAACCCTCACACTACGCCATGTTTTAACAATGAGATATATCTATGAAAGGTGTTCTTATTAACATGCTCTAGACTTAAAGCTGATAGTGGAAAAGATTATTACGACCAAAATTTCAGAACTAACGCTTTAGCGATAGACTTTAGTGTGCTGTAGGGAAGAACCTGGCCCCCACATGTACTCTGAAATATCGACCCCCCTCTGCCTGACTACAAAGCCAATCTTATTCCAGCTTCAGGACGCAGTGCGAGTTGAGTGTACATGCTGCTTTTCAATTATCCTGAGAAAATTTCAGACTCCTCTCGGAGCAGAAAACTCCTCAGACATCTTAATGTTTAGAGGAGAGAAGGACTATGTACAAAATGGTTCTGTGTTACCAAGGTTCCCACCTAAGGTCATTCAAGAGGATGATAAGGAAGCATTTCACTATCAAAAGACTGAGGAGGAGAAGCCATCCTGTGACGTATTTCCTGAGCTGCAGAGTTCTCTTGGTAGTATCAAGAGCTGACACAGGTCGGGTTCCTAACACACAGCAGCCGCAGTTCTCGGTGCTACACACACACAGACACGTCATGTGATCTTCACAACCTTTAGATAATAAAGAGCAGACCAAAGGTCACACCACCGCTTACCAGTAGCAGCCAGGGTATCAGCCCACAGACTTTGCTTACCTATGTCCTTCATCAGAAAATACATGTTCTTTAATACTCGTGGTAAGAAAGTAACAAAGCCAGCAGAAAGGTACAGTATAATTCACCATGGATTCATGTGCAAAATGAAGGTCGGTTCTCCATCCGTGTTTTACAATTGGTGCGTTTTGATTTACAGACACGGGACCAGGTGTGCAGGAGAAATAGCCATGCAAGCAAATAATCGCAAGTGCGGAGTCGGAGTGGCGTACAGCTCCAAGGTCGGCGGTAAGCGGAGGGCATCCTGTTGTCCGGCTCTTTAATCTGAGGCTTGTGTCACCCATTGTAAGTGGGGCAGGAGACTGTTCAGCCACCTGAGAGAAGAACTAGTCTCATGCAGAATTGGCTGCGGGACTCAAGTGCAGTTTGGGAGCTGATTGATGAATCTAGACTATGAGAAAACAGAGCGAAGTACGTTTGAGAGAAATCTAATTTTCTCTATGTTCTCATGTAGGAGGAACAGTTATTGAATGTTTGCTAAGCAAACAGAAGGAGGAGGTTAATTTAGTAAACTTTCCCTGCCTCTAAGTTCTATAGGTCTTCATTTTGTAGCAAAGAACAGACTTTTTAAGAGTTCCCACAAGGTAATCAAGGACATTTTAATAAAAAAAAATATATAAGACTTAGAGGAAATCAATAGGGACTACTGAGACTTGGCAGATAAAACCACCTCACCACCAAAGGGGCAAAAGAAGAAAGCAAGTAGAGAGGCTGTGGCCCCAGACAGCATCCCTGGGTGGGAGCTGTGGCCCTGGACACGTGGCGCCTTGCAGGCTGGAGGGTCTGGGGAGGGTCCACAGTCGCTCACCCCACCTGCTAATGGCACCTCCCTGTGACTGCAGGTAGAGGCAGAGCGCCCAGTGCTCCCAGGGAAAAGGGTAGAGCGTGACTCCATGCCACTCAACAGAAATACAAGGATTATTTCTCCTCTTTACATTTCTTCTTCCTCAGACTCTCATGGTTATGCAATAAACTTTGAGTTCAGTTTCGTTTTGAGAAAATATTGCCACGAAAAGATTAGCTTCAAAGCATATCAATGAAAAAAAAATAAAAAACTTCACATCTTACATGAAGGTACTTTGAATTTGAAAACAAATAAATGCTCAGCCCGGCCGCGCTGATATGAAGAACACTTAGCTTACCAGGACTTTTGTGTATGTGTGTGGTTCTATGGACAGAACGCAGTGCTTCTGCACTAAGCTACATTCCTGCCCTTTCTTATTTTTTACCCTGAGACAAGGCCTTGCTAAGTTGCCCAGGCTGGGCCCACACTTAAGTCCTGTCACCTCAGCCTCCCAGGGCACTGGGATCATGGACACATGCCATCGTGCCCAGATTATGTATTATCTTTCTTTATTCTTTTGATGCCATCATATATCCAAACTGCTGTGGTAATCTACAGAGATGGCAGAAACACAAATTATGTAAACAACTAGGAAAAGATTTCGCTGTTTAGATCTTAATGAACTCAACAGCTGAAGTTAAGATGGAATCATTTGATTTTCAGCTTTTAGAGGAAGAATTGTAACCAAGTTTCTCAAGATATCAAGAGCTAATTCATGAAAGTCTAGAACTGAAACACAAGAGTCCCGATCCTAAGCCTACTGATGTTTTTACAACTCTGCTCTGTAACATTCTAGATCCAATTTGAACACTAAATTCCATTCAAAAGTACTACCGTAGGTCACTCACCCTGTGTCACAGGCAGTGCATTCCATGGTTAACAGGATAGACGCAAGCGCCAGTTTCTTAGGGCTCAAATCCAGGCTCCTACTCCCCAGCTGTGTGGCTTTGGATATGTCACTGTCACTGTCCAGCCTCAGTCTCTACACCTATGACAAAAGGAAGATAAATTCACAGGTCGCAGGCCTGGGAAATAACCTCAGTACCACAAGAACAACCATACTCAACCACTTAAGGAAATGAAAGCACAGAAAGCGTTTCTTGTCTGGCTTAACATCACAATAGCTATTTAAAAGTAGAACTGAGATGTTTTTCCCCTTCTTAAACTACTGTTTCTTTAAAAACAAAACAGTGGTATCTTTCACTGAACATGCCAATTACACATTCTCTTATCTTTTCCCCACGGTAAATAATAGTGTGAAAATCTAAGGCCATACACTCTATTGCTTTATGAGCCTGAAGCTAGAAGAACCTGATAGCTTCTCGTACTGTCCAAATCGCTTTCCCTTCTTGGCTCTTCAATTCCTGAGTCTGACGTGGGGTGACAGCCCGTTGGGAGGCGCGAAGGGCTCCCCATCTGCCTTCTCTGATGACAAATGCTTCCCCATCAAGTAGTGAAGTCCACCGCAGTGATTTCTTCCTGGAATGACTTAGAAGCAAACCAGCATGTTCCCTGAAAATGTTCCTTCACAGACACGCAAAAGAATTGGCCCCGGGGTTGTTTTTAGTCAGTGCTTTGAAACAAGGCTTCTTTCTCTATTTGTTAGTTTCTTATTGCGGCTAGATCCTTTCCAGCAGCACAGTTTCCCCTGAAGCGTTCTTTATAGAGCACAGATCGGGCCACAGCTGATCGTGGTACCATCCCCGGGCACAGGCGCACTGAGGGATGGCAACTGGATAGGTATTTTGGAAGGCGACTCTGCCACTTTGTTGGCCGGTGGAGAGAGGGAACACATTGGTGTTGACAACACCATGACCACTTCCTCTTGTTCCAGGCTGCTATCCTTTTCATCCTCAGGGATATTACTTGGAACAGCCTTGAATGGGCCAAAAAACTCACAGCTGCCATAGTACATAGTATTATCACTAAAGGGTGGACGAGAAAGTGTATAAGGGCACTGATTGTGCTGTTAGTAGCCAGTCAAAGACACTGGAGACATCCAAGGTTACCTTCTTTTTGACTCTTGAAGTCTCAAAAGTATTAATCCTGTACACACTGACAACAGTCTTCCTGTTGCTTTCTTTCTTTGTTTTGCTGCCCAGGGATAAGGATGCTGGACGGTATAGTGACAGACGCCATTGAGGCCAGTTCCATTGGATTCAACCCTGGACACGTGGACATTTACAGTGCAAGTTGGGGCCCTAATGATGACGGGAAGACCGTGGAGGGGCCTGGCAGACTTGCCCAAAAGGCTTTTGAATATGGTGTCAAACAGGTGAGGTACTCCACACAGACTCACGTGAGGTGAAACCTGCACATTAGGGTAGAAGATAAAGAGAAGGACGCCTGTGTTACATGGAAAGAAATAGTACCAAACTTCTTGACAAAGCCATTCAGGATCTTCAATGCACTCAGGGGGCCAAATCATTCTTCAGAGGGAGGAAGTTCAAGTTAAGAGAGTTTTTGTGCCTAAGACTGAAGAGTTTTGTGTCTAAGACTGAAGACAGATTTATTACTTTTAAGATATTTAGCTTAAAATACTTCTACATGTTTCTTCTTTTATCATTTTCCACTGGCTTTGGTTTCTTTTTAATAGCTAAACTACTGCTCAACGTCTTCTGATCATCTGGAAATGCATTCTTTCTTCAATGTTAACTTTTATCAGTACAAGTTTGCAATGTATAAAGGTTACATTCTTCACGAGGAGTTGGTGCACGGACATAACGCGTCCTAACTCTTCCTGTCTCCTTACCCTTCCTGCTACGCCCCTCTCCTCAGCTCTTGGTCCCTTTCACATTTCTCTCCCTGTATCCCATTATCTATCTTTTATCTTGTTCTCTGATTTGTTTGTACTTTAGGTTTCTCAGGGGGAGAAACCATATGACATTCAGGGTTGTGAATACAGCCGTGAGTTTCCCTCTGGTCTGCACACACCCAGGGAAGGCTGGTTCTGGGGCTATTGCTCGGCCACTAGGATTTACTGCATCTTACATGAGTTCCAAGGCTTTGTGCTGCACAGGACGAGACAAAAGTGGAAAGTTTGGAGAGCACAAATTGAGACATCACAGAAAGGGTGGCCTTGATGAGATCCATTCAATTGAAGAGTCCCTTTTAATGCAGCTGCAAGGCAGCTCTGAATAATGCCTGATTTTGTTATTCTATCAGCCAGCCAGAAGATCTGCACAGAAAGAAAGAGGAAGTTCAGAGACTCAAGGGTAGTGACATCAACCAAGAGAAGAGAGGAAAAAAATTATGAGTAACTGCTAATGGCGAGATTAGGAGTTTGCATAATAAAGAAAAGAAGGAAAGAAAGAAAAATGCTTTCTCAGCCTCACCCCAGAGGGAGCTCAGATGAAGTGAGGCTGGTCTCAGGGCCACAGCCTAAATGGCTGGAAACACACATCTCCCAAGATTCCCTGTGTTGATGCCGGAGCGCACGGGGCTGAAGATAGAGCCCTAATACCTGTCTCTGCAAACCTCACGCATGTGCTGGCTGGGGTTTGATTGAAGCTTAACAGGACTGTAATAGATGATAATCGATGTTGCCTATTTGACTTTTCCTGTAGGGGAGACAAGGGAAGGGCTCCATCTTCGTCTGGGCCTCGGGGAATGGGGGCCGTCAGGGAGACAACTGTGACTGCGATGGCTACACGGACAGCATCTACACCATCTCCATCAGCAGCGCCTCCCAGCAAGGCCTGTCGCCTTGGTACGCAGAAAAGTGCTCCTCCACACTGGCCACCTCTTACAGCAGCGGGGATTACACCGACCAGCGCATAGTACGTTGCTCTTGTCTAACTCTCTCCGTCCCGCTAGGAGAGCACTGTTTGTGTTTGGCATGACCCTCTTCGCTGACCTTCGGTGGGCTGATTGTCTTCAGCTTGATGTCTCCGTCAGGCGCACTTGTGCTTGCTCACTGGAAGGGCTGGCATCGACTGGGAAGCTTTCTCCACAAGCATAGAGATCCTTCTGCCCTGGAGATCTTCCCTCCCTGTCATTTTTAAATTCAGCCCTGCAGACCCACTGAACCTGTCACTACGCACAGCTGAGACTCCAAATGTCTTTTCTGCTTGTCTGATGCCTCCCTGGAAACAGTCTAAAAGGAGATTTCAGGGTGGTAGGCCTTATCACCATTGCATTTACTGGTACTTTAATAGCAGGGAGATAGTCTGACTTGCCCTTTAGCAAATGATAAAAATACAGAGTCTACACTAGCAGTGTCTCCTAAGAACAGACAACCTGGGGGAAAATAACAGCCTCACTTTCCCCGGAGGTGAACTCAGCGTCAGGATAAGCAGCTCAGGAAGCCTGTATGCTCAGCTGTCCTCCAGCCTATGCTTGCCTAATCCCACACTTCCCTGAGTCAGACTGCCAATGTCAATTATTGGATTTCCCTTCCAGGGCCTAATGAAGGGCCAGTCAGAGGCTTTGGGAACAAAAAGAGGAACTTTTAACTTAAAAATGTAAAGCATCATATTTAACGCTGGACGCAGAAAGAACTACTGACCACCCGAAGTATGTAGATTCTAATCTCCCTGAAACGGTAGGCCGTGATCCAATTAGATCCAGTTATTATGGGTGAATCCCATAGTAATTACCTCGGACTATGTGCCCAACTCCCATTAACGATATCTCAACAAAACCATTAGCATTAATGTCTTTTAGGGAGGCTCACTATTTTGTAATTCACCTGACCCCACAATGTCAGTGCTACGTGGTCTTCACTTAGAAGTGCTGGCCTCTGGCCTACGCCGTGTCTTCCATTACTTGAGTAACAGACAGTGACATTCTGCCTCGGGGTTGTTTACAGCAGGCATCCTCGATAGCCTTAGAAAGGGGCATATCAGACACCTGCCCCACTCAGGATCAGAGCCCTGGGCTCTTGCCATTTGCCTGGATGTCTGCAGCTGCCTTTTGAAAATGGCCTGTGATGTATTTGAGAGTCACTGCTTCTTAGGTAGTTCCTTTTCTGGTCTCCTCTGCATAGGAGCAGCCAAGAATTTTCCGTTCATCTTTATGGAGCTCTCCTCAGGTAAACCAGCCCGGGGAGGGAGAGACAGCTGGTAGGCTCTATGTGGGAGTGTTGTGGTAGCACAGCTTTCTCCTTACGCAAACCTCTCGCTCAGCACAGTCATCTCCGGGGACTTATTTGCGTCAACAGGTAAAAAGGGCAACCTCGCTTCCGCAGCGCTCTGAGGCGCAGGGCCGCCAGAACGTATGAAATCCAGCGACTCTAAGTGGGAAGCCAAAGGAGGTGATAATAGAACAAATTATTTTTTTACACCTTCCTCCCACACATGGAAATCTCTAGCTGCAAACTAGTGCTGGAGCCTGGGTGGGTGTCTTGTTAGTAATCGTTTGGCCCAACTATTTGCTCAGCCAGCAGTGCTGAGTTCCTTCGGGAAGATGTATTGGGAATCTTCAGGGTTTCTTCCCTTCCAGTCAGTAACCTCTTCATTGGCCCAGAGTTAGCCTGTATAACTCCTTCCATGCGATAACCTTGTGTAAAAATGCTTTCACAGGCAGGATCTCCCGTCAGCCTCAGAGAACGTGAGTGAGGGAACATAAATCTGACTTTACAGATGGGAAAACCGAAGGGTCCGCCCAGGGGACCCGTCTAAACAATAGATGTTCTAGAATTTGGACAAAAACCTAAGTCAAGCACCCTTTTCCTTTGAAAAACTTAGCATTTTGATCAAAGTGCGCTTGTAGACACTAGCTCGTATGCGTCATCTTGACAACAAGGACCAAAGGTCTACACTCAGTGCAGTTTATGCCAGCAGTTCAAGTAGCTACGATCAGGACAGCTTTGAATCCTGGTGCTAAAGAGACAGTCAAAGTGAAGGCCAAAGGGAATTTTGAATGAGGCAGAATTCCTAAATGTTGTGGACCAAACACAATGGGCCCGTTGATTAAGGGACCAGCATGATTCACACTTTGAAACAGTTTCATTTTTATAAGCAGCAATTCTTTTGGGAACCTCGGATAAGAAAATACTCATGGTGGCAGTACTTTATCCCCAGAAAGGCATCTCGCTGCCAGAATTGTAGACAAGTTGCACATAGAGGAAAGTGAACTAAAATATCAGCAGATGCCAAACATCCACTCGTGGTTTAAGGAGCAGGTGGGGAATGGAATCGGCTAAGTTTCCTGGTCATAGCAAACGCGGATCTTGTTCAGGTCACAGTGCTCATTCCTCACGTGACCCCATCTTTCTCTCCCCGTTGATATCCAGACAAGTGCCGATTTGCACAACGACTGCACTGAGACCCACACGGGGACCTCGGCATCTGCACCCCTGGCTGCTGGCATCTTCGCTCTGGCCCTGGAAGCAAAGTAAGGCCCCGAGAGCTTCCAATCACCTTGGCAGAGGCTGCTGCTCCTTTTCAGTGACACAGGTTATTTCCTGAATATGTGGTTAGAGGAGAAATTTTGGAAAACTTAAAAAACAAATCAATGACGATAAGCTCTGCTCCTGCCACAAAAAACCATTGTTAACATCTCGATGTAGATTTATGTGTGTGTATCTTAGAAAATGAAGATCTTAATAGGCACGTTGTTTGTAATTTTTAAAAATCCAGCTTATACTGGAAAAGCACTTTCTGATATTTAAGTTAATGGTTCTTGACCTTTAAAAATTCAGTCTCTCTCCTCTCCTCTTGCAGTTCAGCTATAAAAACTTTTTTCCTAGCAGGTAGAATATCATCTAAATAATTTCTTGTAGGTGGTGTTAGGCATAGCAAGTTTTAAAAATATCTTTAGAATGTAAGCTTAGTCCTAGAGCTGATAGAGGTATATCCAGGGACATAAGACTTAAGGATAGGTTTTTGTCTCTTCATAATACTCCACTGCATAAATGTAAATTTTATTAAAGATATCTAATCATCCTTAGGTAAATAATCTTGTCCATAAATACTGGTTATCATCTCTGGTAACTTTTTCAGGATAAAACTTTAGCGTTAGAATTTCTGGGCCAAAGAGTAAGCATACTGTAATGATTTTGATCCATACTGACAAGTTGCTGCCTTGAAAGTCTGCACCATTTTAAATTCTCAGCAGGAGTGTATATGTGAAAATGTGCCGGTTTCCAAAACTCTTGCCAGAATTACTCTTATCTCCTTAAATGTTTGCTGTTTTAATAGATGAAAATGGTATCTCATTTTAATGTGTTTTTTATTTTATTACTAATGAGGCTCAATATTTTATATCCTCTGGCCATTTGTCTTTTAGGATTGCCTGTTTACTGCTCTGATTTTGTTTTATGGCTTTGGTTCAAAAGCTATTAATAATTTACCAGTTTGACATTTGCCTTTTATTTGTAAGTAATTTTAGTGAAATGAAATTAATGTATATTTACATTTGGTAGTCTGTTTCTTTAAGGTCCTTTTCTTTGTTTTAATGTTCAGAAAAACTCTTCATAATATAAAATAAGATCAATGTTTATTTATGGGTTTTATTATGGTTGCATTACCATATGAAAATTCTAAATCCTGACAGAATTTACTTTCATAAATAAGGCAATTCATAAAAGGCAATTTAACAACATTTTGCCCTTGATAATAGTAACCCAATTATCTAATACTTAACATCAAAAGGAAAATCTAATTCTCATATAGTGTACATTCACAGGTTTTTATGTTTCCTTATTCTCACCCCTGGTGTCATATGGTGTATTAGTTGGCTGTTCTGCTGCTGGACACAATACCTGATGTTCAAAACTTAAGAGATGAGTTGTTTAATTTATTCATATATTAGTCCATGATTGCTTGGCTCCAAGGCAGAGACATCAGAAGGACACTGTGGGACAAAGTTGCTTAGTTCATGGAGACTGGATAGTGGTACGGGGGAAGAATCCTAGAAAACCATGTGTGAGGGACCATATAGACTGCTCAACACAATACCTCTATGATTCTTCACCACCCAGACTTTCCCAGGACTGGGCTCTACTAGCCCAGGTATTTCTTAATCCCTATCAGGATGAATGGTCACAATTCATCCCTTGTCAGCTTCATACCCAAACACACATCTTTATACCATTCTTAATCTGCAAATAAAAACAAGAGGAAGTTTATACTTCAATGTAACCTAATACAGCTTTCAGCTGTATCAACTTGTATTACAGTACAACTTGTGAACATCTAGAAATGTAAGAATCCACCCCCCAGTCTCAGCAGTTCCAGCATTTTCAAAAGTTCAAATCTCTTCTGAGACTTAAGGCAAAATCTTAGCTTCAAAAACAAAAACAAAAACAGAATGGACACAGGGATTTAGGTCAAGTGGTACCACACCTACCCTGAAAGCACAAGGACCCAAGCTCCATCCCAAGAACTGGAAAAATAAATAAATACATACATAATACATACATACATACATACATACATACATACATACAGCTATTCCAAGGTTTAGTGGCACATGCTAAACATTCCCATTCCCAAAGGGGGTAAGATGGAGATAAAAAAAAAAAACTGAACCAAACCAAGGTCTGGAAATGAGCAGGGCAATCGATCCTATAGTTCCATGTCCAGCATCAGAGGCACATGCTGGTAAAATAGGAATTTTGAAGGGCCAGAGCGGTCTCTTCCTATAGTCTCGATGGTTGTGGCCCACAACACCTCTCTCTTTGGCCAATTCTTATTTTTATCATCTACAGTTTTCCTCAGTTGACATCCTTCATTCTAGGATTTCTGACTTACTGAAATCTTCACTGCATGTTCTGGTTCATACTCACTGCTTCATACACTGTCCTTCCAAACTGTCCTTGCTGGGCTTCTCAGATCTTCCTCTGAAATTTAAGTGGAAGCTTCCCTCACCCCATAACTTCTTCATTCTGCATGCAAGTAAAACTAGCACCAGACAATGTGAAACTCTGCTACCAGTAGAAGCAGGAGCCAGGCCCCCTTGGAATGTGGCTGCAGAGACCTGAGTCCCTGGATGGCTGACCATCATGAAATAAATCCCAGAATAACAATTCCCTACAAGGTCTTCCTTGAATGGGGGGGGGGTCTCAAAGACTTTTCTCAAATGAAAGATCAATACTTTTATATCCCTACATCTACCATAGCTAATATATTACTGATTCCTAAAATGCCCTCAAAGTATTTTTCTTCTTTATATGAAGTACTTGCTTTTTAAAAAATATTAATCTCTCTAGGAACCACATCTTCTTTGGACTCAACTCTCACAGGGTTCTTTCTGGACCAAAATTTTACTTTCTCTAATTTATTTTTCTGCCTTTTGCCCTCAATTAGCTCAATAAATGTAGCTAAAAGCAAGCAGCAGTACTCAAACCACACCCTGAATGTTGGGCTGCCTCGATATTTCTTCTGCAAGATAAAGCATTCCACTGTCCTTAATCTCAATTACATGTACAATCTGAGTCTCCTGTACAGTCTCAGGACATGGAAAATATACAAGCAAATTTTCTGCCAGAGAGTAACATGCATGGCCCCTTGTCCAGTGGCTAGTGGAGTTCGTGTTTCCAACTGTAACCTCCTGACCCTTGACTTTACTGTCCACCTTCCTAGCAGCACATGGTCTTCGGAGCCTTGGCCAGACTTTCTCATCAAGCTCTGTTTATATTATTAAGACTTCTCTGGCCCACCCCTCAAACCTTTCCAAACTCCTTCCATAAGGCAGTCCTAAAGGCTTCTAAACCACATGGTTAAATAGAATCATAGCAACAACTCCAATTCTCTGATACCAATATTGATAGAAAATCTTAAACAGTACTATTAATGTGTCTAATAAGGAGTCTATGCTATAGGTATGTGCATACTCTATAATAAGGAGACAGACTAATTCTCTCATGTCCTGTGCAGTAGACGAAGTTGACTGAATAATTAATACAGAAGAGCATGGACTTTGCCACACCTAGAGAAGCCATGAAGTTTCCTAGCCTTTTCCCAGGACAGAGTAGCAAAGCTCCAGAAATCCTTGGATTGCGGACATGTGCTATAACCACTGGATATTTAGCAATGAGAAGACCACATAGCTAAGCAAGACAACCTTCCAATGCCCATATCCAGAGTCTACCTACTTGAAAAGATTACAGAGGAATTTGATTAAGGGAAAAATAAAATCCAGATGCTCAGTCACAAGTTATCTCAGCACCAATGAAGGGCTATGTCAGAATCTGAACAGACTTGTGGGATGGAGATAGAGAGAGGACAAAAACCTATAAACATGAGCTCAAACTGACATCAGCAAATCCAAACTAGTTTCAGGGAGAAATATTCCAAGTAGTAAATCTTGCGGGAAACACTCACCTTCAAGTTCTCAATAAGTCACAGCTGTGTGACCCTACAGCAGTTAATTCACGTGCTCGGTCTTTCTATCTGCACAATGAAAGGGTCAAATTAGATTACTTTTCTTAAACTATTTCCCTTCCTAAGATTCTCAGATCTGAAAATGAAAGTAGAGGCAAATAGACAAAGGCTCATCATGAACTATTGGGGTTGGCTGTGAAGGCTCCAGGCCAGAAGAAAATATGAAACAGTCTTACAGTGTTTATGATCTTAAAACACAGACTCACCATCAAAAGGTATTAAAATACATTTACCTTTAAAATCTTAAGTCTAAGTCTTTCTTTTGTATTTAACAAAATGATGTAACTATAACTAGTTAGGCCTACCTCAGGCTCTCTAGTGACCATTATAATGGAAATAGTCATATGATGAATATTTGATGGGGTTACTTACACAGATGAACTAGAATTTTAAAATGTATTCTGCTTTCTAAAACATCAAGCCTTCTTTTTCTGTAAAAAGTGGAAATATCCTAAGAAATATGTAGTTTCATTGGTCTCTAAAGGACTCTCTAAATCTGTTACTATGAAATACATAGGTGGCTTTCAAGTGGTCCAAAAATCACTTGGCAACTTAATGTAGAATTGCTTAAAAATATGTGCATAGAAATATTCTAGAGAATAGTTTGCCGGTTCCAACAGATTCTCACAATATTTATAATTTAAGAGACAATAAATCTATTATCTTTCAAGACAAATTCTTATAATAATTTAATTCCCTTCATCTTGATTTCATTCATTAGTAAGATGGACATTTGTATTCTCCCTGCCAAAGTATAATTATATGTCTATTCTGGATTGATGGTTTTCTGAACCCTGTTCAATTACCTATAGCTAGACTGCATTGTATCAAAAAAATCGGAATGCCAGCATTTGTCCCTAGACACCCAAGCCTGAGCGAAATCATTTAAACATGTGCACTCCCCCAAGGAATAAGTATGGAAACAGACAAACTCTTTGCTATACTTGTCAAAAATAATGACATTCAACATATACCAGGTTCTTACTGTAGGTGACACAATATGGCGACCTTTTACATACTAGACTGATTCTGATTCTAAACCTCACAACTTTCTTGTAACACAGAAGTTATTAATGACATTTTATAAATTCAGAAACTGAAGCTTAGAGGTGTTGCAAAGTACAACTAAAAATTCACAGAGATTCACACTCAGGTTTTACCCCAAAGCTGTGCTATCAGCACACATAATGTATGGCCTCCCATAACCCTGCTGGTGAGAGAAAAGTTCAGTCAAAGGATCTTACCCATCAATTACAGGATAATTAAGAAGATCGAGGCTAATTTAAATGAGTATGTTTTGGTGAATTCCTCCTGTTTTCTATCAAAACCAGACTATTTAGCTAGGGAAAATGGGAAAGGGAAAAAGAAGGAGAAAGAATAGTTCCTTGCTAAAATAGGTACAGAAAACTTCCCTTCCTTTTTTGTTTCTTGAATGTCAGCATGCATAACTTACCCGTAGCATTTATTTAACATGTGGATTCCCAGATCATATCACTAGCAACTCAGATTCTGGTATTTCCAGTGTGTGGCCCAGTAATCCCCATCTTTAGCAACTATCCTAAGTAGTTTCAATGTTTCTGCTTTATAGTAGAAGCAATTGCTATTCATAACTGTGTCCTACAACTTCATCCAACTATGATTGTGAAGATGCAGTAGAGTATTTAAAGGCACATCTTAGAGATGAATACACTGAGAGAAATTCTTTGCAGAAGGCCCTATAGCACCATTATTAATATGCAGGGACTGTAGCTAAGAAGGCTGGCAGACAGCAAGTTCAGTCTTCAGAGGCTACTCAAAAGAATCAGAATGATTTTTAATAGGCAAGGAAAATTCTAAAATGAATAATTGAATCCCTTTGCACCTTTGGCAGTATTAAAGAGGTGAACCGATCTTTGATATTTATTAAGGTCTAAAGACACACAAATGGACTTCAATGTTGCATGAAGCCTTGGCAAAAAGAAAAATCCCTGTGGGTGGTAAAATGTTATAAAGTCCAAGTTAGAAAATCTTCAACATCTGGCCTCATCTTACAGGCTGAGCCAGGGAACCTGTTAAGTACTTTCACTATTGAATTTTATCTTCAAACCACTTTACTACATCTCTCTTAATCAGAAGCACTGCTTGATTTCAATGTTTAATTGCATCACCCTTATTTTCCATAAACATATCTTTAGTTAGCAACACAAATGTGTTTTTTAAAGAAACTTAATTATTGTGGAAGCTGTTACACAGTAATTAACAAAGGAAGGTTGTCAGGAATGATTTACACTATTGTTAACAATTCTTTTTCATTTATGAAATACAGGCACACAAATGAAGAATAACTCTGTTAGGAAAATGAGTTTAATTTTCCTAATTGCATGACAATAAAGCTCCTAAAATATTTTTCAAAGACTAAATGAAAGAAAAATTTAAAAATAAGGCCTGAAGTAGGCTTCTTTCCAAGGGCTCAGTACACCTCGGAGGCCTTCATTTACAGGGCTAGGGAAACACAGAGGCAAAGACTGCTGTGTAGCACAGGATTTGCAGCCTTCAGTGTAATCCCTCTGGGTTCCAGACAAGTAGCTTTCCCCAGAGGCCTGCCAGGGCAGGCCACTGATGTTGCCTATAGTCAGCCCTGAAAAATCACGCACAAGTTGTTAACCAGAACCCTAGGCCTGCTTGTTTAGGAAAGCATTCTGCCTCTTTCCTGTTGCTTGGGGATTGTGTAACCAGTGCATTACAGGCTCAAGGGAGTCAGCAGCACATTGAGCTGGGTTCCCCCAATGATTGCTCTACACACTCACAGTCAGGTGTCCAGAATACAAAGAGGGTACCTCTGTGCGTTACTTGCCAAATCATGCTTGCTTGTTTTGAGGGAAACAATTTAGGTCTTAAAGGCAAGAAAAAGTCTGACAACTTAATACTATTTAACAACTAATAGCAAAATGCTTTAAAATTGTATTTGGTGTTTTAAACAGAGGAACATTCAAATATCCAGCCAGTACTTACTCTGCTTGTGCCTTGAGCCTCTCACTCTTCTGGTGATTGGCACATAAGAGGCAACAAGGCAGACAAAGGGCCCACTCCTTCCCTTGACTGAATTTTAGCTACGGAGACAGACATTAATAATACACAAAGAAAGTGAGCTGAAATCTTAAATTAGGTGACCAAAGAAGGCCTAACCATACTACAGATCCAACCATACTACAGACCCAACAGTCCCTTAAGCCTCCAGTGTATTTATATTATTGCTAAGTTGTTCCTCTTGAAACTTCAGATTTTGTCATTTGCTTTCTCCTACAGCTTCAGTGATTCTCAGTGTCCAAAGGACGAAGTATAAGCTCCCTTCTGTGATGCTCCTGGGCCTCATCACGTTGCCTTAGTTCTCCTCACTGCCTCTTCCTTGCTCAAAAAGACCAGACTGTCGTCTGCCTCGCACTGCACTGTGCCTATGCCTGATCTTGCTTCTGGCCCAGCTGCCTCCCACCCTGTCCTGTAGTGGCCACTTCTCCCTAATCTACCAGCCCTTCAAAGCTCAGCCCAAGTGTTACTTTAGACAAAACTTTCCTAAGTCTTTCCATTCTTTCAAAATTCTTTCACCAAACTCTCCTAATATATCATTATGAATACAATATTCAACATATATATCTACAAAAAGGCTTAAATATTTACTGCCTTATAAGCTTCTTAAAAACAAGAACTACCTCAAAGTAGTTAGCATAATGCCTTACACAGAGACTTCATGGAGCTAAGAGTTAATATAGATCTATCTCATGATTTCTGCCGGCATTTGGTTTCAGGAGGTTCCACAGATGCCAAAATCCATGGAATCCCCTTATATAAAGTGGCATAGTACCTATGCACATCCTCCTGCATACTTTAAATCATCTCTACATTACTTACAATGCCTCATAGAATGTAACTGCTATGGATGTTAGTATACCATATCGTTAAGAAAAGTCTGAACATGTTTAGTACAGATGCAATTTATTCTTTTCAAATATTCTTAATCCATGGTTAAATCTATGAATGCACAATGCACAGATATGGAAAACTGTCTGTATAAAGAAAAGAGACAAAATACACTTCAGAGTTGGGGGCTGCCCCACATCTTAAAAATCTGATTCTTCCTTAGATAAATTCAAGTCCTTATCTGCTGAAAATACTAAGGCTTTTTATGGATAGCATAAAATTTTTCATCTAGTTAAATAAAAATAATTCAAGATCAGGTACTAAGTTTTATACTTCTGCAATGCTGAGAGTTGATGTGTACTAAGAACTTACATGTTATAGGTAGAAATTTCCCTACTGTGTCTTGAGTTCTCAGTGAACTTTGTGATTTTACTACTATGTTTTGAGTTCTCAGTGAACTTTGTAATTTTACTTTCTAAGTAAAATTTTACTTTCTAAGTAAAATTACAAAAGATACTTTATAATCTCTGAATGGAGAAGCTCACTTCTAGCACTTGCTTATGCAAGGAAACTTCATTTATCCCTGATAGCGTTGGTCATTCTTTTCCCCAGCCCAAATCTCACCTGGAGGGACATGCAGCACTTGGTTGTCTGGACCTCTGAGTATGATCCACTGGCAAATAACCC
Organism: Petromus typicus; assembly: GCA_004026965.1. Taxonomy (NCBI): domain Eukaryota; kingdom Metazoa; phylum Chordata; class Mammalia; order Rodentia; family Petromuridae; genus Petromus; species Petromus typicus. The sequence goes on from PVIR01005782.1 coordinate 44,129, forward strand.
CGGATGGAAGAAGAACGGAGCAGGTTTGATGGTGAACAGTCGATTTGGATTTGGTTTGCTAAATGCCAAAGCGCTGGTAGATTTAGCTGACCCTAGGACCTGGAGTACTGTGCCGGAGAAGAAGGAATGTGTCATAAAGGACAACGACTTTGAGCCCAGGTAAGTGCCTCTAGGAACCTGAGACAGACACATGTCCTACAACGTTTGTGACTCTGCCTGAATGTTCTCCTGCCTACCCTTCTAAAGCAAATGGAGATGGAGTTGATAGGTGGAGATTACTGACAGGCCAAACATCTATAAGCCATGTTCACATGTTTGGTTTTTATTCATGGTGACTACCACCTCACATTAAAGTTAAGACATACCATTGTTTTCTATACCACTAAGAAAAAACATTGTCAGTTTTTTTGAGACAGGGTCTCACTTTGTGGTCCAGGCTGGCCCTGAGCTCAGCCTCCAACTCACATCACAGCAATCCTCCTGCCTCTGCCTCCCGAGTGCTGGGATGACAGGCGTGAGCCACCACGCCCGGCACTGTGGGATGTGGTACTGGTTGCTGCTGGGGTGAGTCTCCACGCCCAGTATGGTATGTGGTTACCAGAGAATCGAATCCCGGTCCTTGTGCTTGCAAGACAGGCGCTGGAACCACTGAGCTAACTCCCCGGTCCAACACTGTCAAATTATAACCCATCAATCATCAGTTTTAACTCTCATTATAAATTCAGCCTATTTTTTCAAATGCATATTTGGGTTGTTAAAGTAGCGCCACCAGCCAGTGTAAAACCTATTTCCAAAATAGCTGTGACTCAGATGAGCGTGGTGGCTCACACCTGAAATCTCAGCACTTGGGAAGCAAAGACAGGACTGCCATGAGTTCAAGGGCTACGTAGTGGGCTACATAGTGAGTTCAGGGCCAGCCTGAATTACAAAGTGAGACCCCGTCTGAAAAAACTAAAACAAAACAGAACAAAAAGACCTTTGCCTCGTGTTACAGTGCTATGCAATTCTTGTCTCTTCTCCTTTATCAATCTTGTTTTACATAGAGCACCTCTGGTATATCATTATCTGGGCACTAAAGCAGAATCTCCTGTGAATGCTTTGCTGTTTCTATCAGGACGACCGTAACAATACCAAGAACCAAGTGGGACGCTTAAGAGAGACCAGCGGAAGTCATCACACATAAATCCATTTTTTGTTGTTAACAGAGTGTTTTTGGTATTGTAGTAATGTACTATCTTTAATGAATCTTGCCTGAATTTGGTTCTACAGCAAGTAGCATTGTACTTAAGTACTTGTATTCCTTACTAGTTTCTTATGAGTTCATTTATTTCATAGCTAGTCTTAGGTTTGGTTTCACTTACAGTAGAGAGTGACATGCGAAGTTGAGTATCAGGTCAAGACTAACGCATACTCCTATGCATAAAATGAAAGACAGGCACAAACTTTATTCAGTGCTGGTTGTTTGCTGTATTTAGAGCCCTCAAAGCTAATGGAGAAGTCATCATTGAAATTCCAACAAGAGCTTGTGAAGGACAAGAAAACTCTATTAAGTCCCTGGAGCACGTGCAGTTTGAAGCAACAATTGAGTATTCCCGTAGAGGGGATCTTCACGTCACGCTCACCTCTGCTGCTGGTAAACTAAAAACTACCACTTCTAAATTTTTAAGTGCAAACCAATGATTGTTTTTGTTTATTTGTAGAACTGATTTTCCTAATAGGTACTTTTTGAATTGGAAAAAACATGTTCTTTGGTGTTAGACTTCCTCTGCCCTACTTACCGGCACCTTCAGATAAGCAAAGGCTGTGCCTATTCACATAATTCCAACTGATAACACTTCCTGAAGTCAGGCCACTTCGAGCCACATTCATCTCTCAGTTTATGACATATCATTCATTTTATTAGGGAATATGCTACTGAAAATTATTGCTAATTCACAAAACTTAGGTATATCTGGAACATCCAAAGAATCAGTTGTAAATGATAAAATTCCCATTATATATAAGTCCATATGATATGATATGAAATGATATGATATGATATATGGATATATGCCCTTTTCCTGATATAGTTCTAATTCAGCTGCGATAAGAACTAGTGAGCCATAAATCTCAATCCAACCAAGAGAAGTTATCCCAATATTGTATTTTTTTTGGAGGACGCAACTGATCAAATTCAATTTCTAAAAGTGATAAATGAGTAAAGATGAGCTACTTCTGTGAAGCCTTTCCAGAATATGAGCTAAGATTTCCACTGGATGCCACTAATTTTAGAGTTATACCATCTAGGTGTCTTGTAATTGCCCTGAGATATTATGAGACACTTTTTTATTTAATCCTTTACTTTGAAAGAAATAGTATTTATTGATCTATAGAGCATTCAGACTTGAAAATTTAAATTATTTCTAAAATTAGCTTTTATAGGATTAGTGATTATTAAATTAATATATTTAAAATCAATTACTTGCATAATTAATCATTAAATAGGTTAACTAAATGATGAGTTTATTTTTATGTTCACATTAGATCATGACTCAAGTACCTAAATTTTGAAGATTTCCTTTTTATAGTGCCATACTTTAGATCTTTGACTTTTATTTGGTCCAGCTAATAAAAGTAGTTCTCAGAATTCTCCTTCCTCAAATAAACCTTAATCAAAATATTAGTTATTATTTATTTCCACACAACATTTTAAAGTAAGTTATTATTTCAAGGCAATGTGCTAAGTACTGTGGATAAAAACTTTTTTTGCCTTGTGGATGTCTCTTTCCAGGCTGTTTTCTGCAAATTAGGAGGAACAGTGGCCCCCAGCTTTGATTTTAGAATGTATCGGACCATGTGAGCTGGCAGGAAACTGCTAACTTCTGTTTTTGCATAAAAATAGGAACCAGCACTGTACTGTTGGCTGAAAGGGAGCGGGACACCTCCCCTAATGGCTTCAAGAACTGGGATTTCATGTCTGTTCACACATGGGGAGAGAATCCTGTAGGCACCTGGACTTTGAGAATTACAGATATGGTAAGTATGAATATGAAGATGGAGAAAACATGCTCACTTCTAAATAGTTTGATCACTTTTTAAGATTGATGTCATCATCAAGCCTCCCCCACTTGGATACATTGATAATAATTTAAGATTAGGCCATATCGTAAGAGAGCAGAAAAGACACATTGATCTGTTAGTTACTTTTCTCATTGCTCAGACCAAATACCCAACACCTAAAATTAAAGGAGGAAAGGTCTCTTGTAGCGCACAGTTTGTAGAGGTCAGTTCATAACTGGCTGTCTCCAAGGCAGGGTGGCAGCGCAGGGGAGAAACACTTCATGGCAGGCAGAAGATAGCCAAGCAGTAGAGTCCTGAAGCAGCAGCAGCAACCAACAGCAGCAAGCCCTCTCTCTATCCCTTATATCTTATCCTGGCTACCTACCCTTAGGGCAGATGGCACTCATAACCAAAGTAGAACACTCTAGATAACAGCATCACACCACGAATCAATCCTAACATCACATCCTTGATCCCAACATAACACACCCCAGATCCAGCAACTTCCACATAATCCCACCTAAGACCACGAGAGGCTTGGGGGGCACATCTAGATGGAGCCCATAACAATTGATAAGCAACATGACAGACTATGGGGCAAAACCAGGAGTTCCATGTCTAAAGCCAACTAGCCACATGATCTGTGACTACAAGAACCAAGCACATTCCTGAAGACAGGCAGACACTCTGCCATGATAGTTTGCTGGAGTCAAGTGAAAACACTCAACATTATTCTGCAGTAACTATTGAGAAGTAGCTTCATGTTAGACAAGATATCTTATTTAATATGACCTTTTCATCTATCTTCAATCATAAAACAAAATATTTCTCATTTTGTTCTTTTGAACCTACATGATATGCAAAATGCTTTGAGTTTTCGAGCATTTCAAATTTCAGATTTTTGGGTTCAGGATGTTCAACTAGTGAAGCTTTTGCAAATATTCCAAAATCTGAAGGAAATCAGCAAACAGAAACATTCCTGGCCTCCAGCATTTCAGATAAAGGATACACCATCCACTCTAACACTCTGTGCTCTTTCTGTAGTTTAACAAGGTCACCAAGGTGAAAGGACAGGGCAAGAGTGAGTGACAAAAAACTAAATGCAGCTGATTTATTTTTGCATAAGTTCTTCATTTTCTATAGGTGAGAGTTTAAATGAGTGACATTCCAGCTTTGATGCCATCAGAAATAACCTGCAATACGTACCAAACAGTATAAATTTCCATCTACACATTTTTTTATAGAATTTATTTTAAATTTCTAAAACTGCTGACCAATATGAATCATGTGGTCCTTGTTACTTGTGGTCACTGAGAACAGTTTTCTGTCAAAGTGTGCTACATCTATGGCTAGAAATCAATATTATTATAAGGTCTGTTTGCATCAAGCAAGATAATATTCCCGGTAGTTGGTCCTGTTCTAGGACTTGTGCTCAATTCTTTAACTTAATTTCACCATTCAGAAACTAATAAAAGATATTTAGGTGGATGGGACTATTTTATATCATCTGTAATATCTGATTCTACATTTTTAGATTTATTTTAAATATGTTAGATTTAAGAATATACCAATATTGAAAAGATTTATATAGAGTGTTCTGCTTTTTTTAGTTGAATGCTTGATTATGAACAATTAATCCGTTTTTAAATGATCAAAACTGTACAGTTTTGTTATTTTGGGTGAGTTCATTATGTTCAAAGCACTCGCTAAAAATTGACATTTGTTTATTCACTAGTCCGGGAGAGTGCAAAATGAAGGGAGAATCGTGAGCTGGAAGCTCATTCTGCACGGGACCTCTTCTCAGCCAGAGCACATGAAGCAGCCTCGTGTGTACACGTCCTACAACACCGTCCAGAACGACAGGAGAGGAGTGGAGAAGATGGCAGACGCAGCAGAGGTCTGCGCGCCCCGCCTGCGGCAGGTTGTCCTCCGTGCTCCCGGAGGCAGCGCAGGGAGCCAGGCTGAGCCCCTCGCTGCCGCGCAGGGGCCGGGCCAGACACGCACGGGGCGGAGCGGGAGGCAGTGCTCAGCTGTGATTTCCCTAGGAAAGTTAGCTTTTCTTATTTAGCATTTATTATGAGTTCAAACTGAAATTTTCAATATGAATCTGAAGTATTTATGACAGCAAATTGTGAAGAAAGCTGTCTTTACGCATGATCAAAATACGAAAGTTCTCGTATTTTCAGTCCCCAACCTGGAGACTTTGTAAAGATTTCTCCCTCTGAAATCCCTTTACGTGGGGCTCACATTTGCATTACCCTTTGTGTTTCAGTGGTTTCCAGTGTCCCAGTTGAATCCACAATCTTTAGAGATAGACCTTAGCCGATTTTGCAGAAAGTAAACCAAGGCCCAGGTGGCTAAAACACGGCCTCTTTTCACTGGTTCCTGGTTAGCCAGTGAGGCCTTGTGAGCACAGCCTGCCATGCCCAGGACAGCTACAGAATCACATTTTCTCTCAGACCAAAAGAACTCACTGGCCTTACTGGGTCTCAGCCTCTGGAAGCTGCTGGTGGTGAGCAGGAGCCACATTCTCTTTATTTCAGTATCCTCTAGTGTCCAGCACAACTCCTCAGATGTAGGTAAATTTTCAAGATTTCTAGAATGACTGGCTTCAAATAGGTGCAGGTCAGTGCTGGACATTTTAGAAGATATAAAGACATAGTATTACTCAACAAATATACAAACTAATATGTGAAGGTCTCAGCTTGGATCCTGGCCATAACTGTACTCTGCTAAGTAGTTCCCTGCGGGGACACATCATCCCAAAGTTCTCGTATTTTCAGTTCCCAACCTGAAGACTTTGTAAAGGTTTCTCCCTCTGAAATCCCTTAGAGGCGTTAATGGGAACCTTCCATTGTTAAAACACGGAGGTTCAGCTGGGTCTTCATACCTCTGAGGGCCACCACCTCAGATGTAACCCCCTACAGTTAAAACTGGAAAGAAATTGTAACTGCACTGAACTTTATACAGACTTTTCCTTGCCATCTATTCCCTGAATACCCCAGTATAACCCTCTACATGACATTTACCTTGCAGCAGGTGTTGTAGGTAAGCGAGAGATGACTAATGTGTACAGAAGGATGTACATAAGTGCTATGCAAATACTATATCTTTTTCTATAAAAGGCCTGGGCGTACACAGATTTGGGTACCTGGGAAGGCCCAGGGAGGGGCCGAGCTTCCCAAGCGGTGGACAGAGAGCCACTTCCCTGATCTCTCCCATTTCCCCCTCTCAGGTCCAGCCTCTCTACCCCCTTCTCATAGCTGAGGAGCTTCCAACAGATCAGGGGCCCTGTAGAAAGCAGCTCCTACTCCACATCAGCTGGTGCTGCCTTATGAATGAGCTGTTAAATACTGAATATCACCTTCTCAAGAGGAAGCTATTACAGCAGGGTAGTGAGGAAGGAAACCAACACACGCTGAACACTCATCTGTGTTATCTAACCCATTCTGGAAAATGACCAGAAACGGAGGAATTCTGGATTCCTATTTTACAGGTTAAATGTGGGGAGATTAGGAGAGTTGCCAGGGGTACACTAGTAAACGGGAAAATGGGGATTGAAGCCTGAGTCTGCGGCTCCAAGCTGTGTGCTGCTTCTGCTCTCCGAACTCCCTCCCCAGGGAACAGGCTGTGGGCTTGAGCTAGGGCTGCCGCTGCCTCGCCGAGCTGTAAGTAACGAGCTTTTCCCACTGTCGGTGGGATTCTGTGTTTTAGGAGCAGCCCACACACGAGAACCTGACTGAGGACCTCGTGGTATCCAAAGGCCGCAGCAGCAGCAGCAGCGCGGAGGCCAGATGGGAGGGCCGGGCGGAGGCGGCTCCTTCCGAGGCCATGCTGCGACTCCTGCAAAGTGCTTTCAGCAAAAACTCATCTCCGAAGCAATCACCAAAGAAGTCCCCGAGTGCAAAGCTCATCCCTTATGAAAATTTCTATAAAGCTCTGGAGAAGCTGAACAAGCCTTCCCAGCTTAAAGACTCCGAGGACAGCCTCTTCCACGACTATGTGGATGTTTTCTATAACACGAAACCGTATAAGCACAGAGATGACCGGCTGCTGCAAGCTCTCGTGGACATTTTGAATGAGGAAAATTAAAACCAATGTGTGTCCCAAGTTGGAAATATTCACGCACCTTCCTTCCCCCTCAGGTTTTGCTTGTGTCTGAAGTAGTGGTTTTGTTATTGATTCTATGCTTATAATATCCTTTATGGTACTTTTTTCCTTTTTCTTCTCAAACTGTACTTTTGATGAGCTCAAATAGAAAATCCAACTACCAGAATTGATCATAGCTCTTTCAAAACATGTCTTCCCTGCCTGTGCAAGCAAAGTGTTTTGTTATTTTTCTGGAGTTGCAGTTGACATGTGACCCCGTGCAACAGTAGAATCCTTCCTTGAGGTATTATGCCCATGTCATTACATATCAGAGGGGAAAGCCTGGGAGACCCACTGAAATGCAAAAAGGAATCTGCAAAGATAAGGGATGTCTTTGCTATGTGGTTCTTTGAATTTTGGTGCCAAGGAAGCATTTTCTAAGTATCCAACTCAAGAGTTCACACTGAGGCCCATAGTCTAGAGCCAAGGGCTTTCTCCTTCAAAGCACTATGTATTTTGGAAGTGATGATCTAGACATTTTTAGAAAAAAGCTGGATCTTCCAGACCCAGAAGGAGATCTTGAAATTTGTATTATGTGGCGAGGGGGGTTCTAGAACATTCCTGCGTACGTGTCACGCCATGCGAGCCGCTGTAGGTCTGAGGCGTCTGGACTCAGGCCGTGTGTCCAGGTCTGCTTCTCCTTCTCCGTCTTCTGGAAGTTCCTTCCGTGAATCTCCTTTCTGAACCACAGACACAGTGAGAGAACCAATTTACACCATTTTCTCGGTAAATTCATTCTCATAATTTATGTACTAATAATAATAACAGAGGACCTTTCCTGACATGGAGAACCAGGGTAGTAACAGGAACATATCTATCATGTGGGGAAGCAGGGAGAGGTTTTGCTTGTTTAAAAAATATGATGGTCATTAGAACAGCTCAGTCTGCATCTCTGAAGCTCAATGTTCATTTCCGGACTCCGGAGGATCTTCCATCTTCCAGCTGATCATATCCAAATTCTCACCAAACTACTTTCACCTTTCAAGTCAGAAGACAGATTGGCAGCTGGTAGGCCTCATTTACTCTGCTAATAGCTTCTATTTGACATGCGGAATGCTTCTTTAATGATACATTGTTGAAAACAGGAAGTTTCACATAAAACTGGATATTCAGACCCATCCACACTCATGGGAACAGCTGACTAAACCCAAGCAACTGCTGCCCCGTTAGTTTGGGGCCCAGTCCCTCTTGGAGGATTCTGCGTTCCGTACATGGGCCCCCTTACTCCTCACTGCTCAACATGCACTGGGCGTTTGACTTTGCCCGCTTTCATGCTAAATGTGTTTAAAGTGCAAATGCACTAGGAAAGGAGAAAGAACTACCACACATCTTTCAATCAAGCTGTACCATTAATTACTGTGAGTTTGCTATGATCTGATGTAAGTTACATTTAGAGGCAAAAACTAGTTACTTCATACCTCTTAGGAAATGTCTCTGGAATCCACCTTGACATGTTCATTCAACCTCATCTCATCTGAATACTCATTTCTACTGTTCACTAACTGCCCACCTCGTAGCTTCCCTTTCTCAATACGCTCTCAAGGGCTGCAGGCACAAGAAATGCTGGAAGTCACCCACTGAGCTCTGTGTGAAGATCTTCCACAGTCTGCATGTCAGATGGCTGCCCACGACCCTGAACTAGCTCAGGAAGATAGCCCACTTGCTCTGACTGACAGTGTACGCAGCCTGACTTGAATTTGGATACAGCAAGGCTATTTTCAGAGCACTGCCCTTGTCGAGAGGAGGTTCTAAAAGACTGGTAGCATTACTCTGTCTTTGGAAGTTTTACGTGTTGTATGAGGCAAGGTGTTAACCCAACATAAAAACTGAAAAGAGCCCGAGAACTGTCAGATTCAGTTTCAACTACATAACTAATTAACTAAATAAATAAATAAATAAATACCAAGAGCTAGAGATGCCACTGAGTGGTAACACAAGGGAGTTAGAATGCGTCCTCTCTACTGCTAAATTTGTGACACTTTCTTGTATCCTAACATTCCTAACAGTATCTTTTCCTAGTTAATACCCTAACTAGCTCATTGGGTAATAGCCAAAGGTTTAGTCTAAAGAAGCTTTAATATTTAGATAAAATCATGTTTGAATGTTTCCAACCTGGAGTATATTGTTCAGACATGAAATATTTTTGTCAGTCTTTCTTAGTGTCTGTGTGGATTTTTGTGAAAATGTCAGAGGAAACATATATTTCCCTTGGAATTTTGAGCTATATTTTCTTCACAGGTATTTATAATGTACCAGGCGTTTAACAAACAGAATTTTAAAAGGCCTAATAAATTATATTAAAGAACCAAATGTTTTCCTGAGAACCAGAAGCTTTCGTCCAATAAAATATTTTCGAAAGGCATGCTCCTCTCAATGAAACAAGTCTAATATGTATATGTTATAATATTAAGTGGCATCTGTTTAATATCCTAATATCATGTATAGCTGAGTTTGATATGTGTTGTCTTCACATTCTTAAGGAAACTCTCACCTTACACACTTGATGTATTACTAACCAAAATGTGTAAAATATGCTTATAAATCAGAAGAATAAATGGTTTCTCACAAGGTCAAAGAGAAAAACAGTTGGTGATTCCGACAGAAACAGGATTGCCTTGTCTCGCTGTGTTTCTCAAATGAACTACAAAAATATTGAAAGTCTACACTAAAAAGTTAATTAATTCCTTATGAAGAGAATAGGTTTTCCAGGGGGTGAATTAAGCATCTATTTAAATACGACATGTTCGGTTTTCCCTTCCAAGCCTAGGCTTTTACATTTTTGATGACATATGAAATTCTATAACTGTTGTTATTGAGATGTTGAGGGGAAAAATAACTAAACTAAAACTGAATGGATTCACTGTGCATAAGAAATGTGATTTGCAGCATTTCGGTAACTGTGAAGCATTCTAGCATATTAAACCCTCCCCAGAGGGTCCCTTTGTGAAATGCCTCGTTCCCCGCTTGGATCTCCTGCCCTCACGCCTGCTTTTCTGCTTCGAAAGTCCATTCCTGGAACTTCCACCCACCTGGAATCTGACCTCTCCACCCACAAGGAATGGTATTCCCCCAAATCTGTTCCCTTTCCTCCCAGATATCTTTTTTTTTTTTTTTTTAGGTTTTTTGAGACAGGGTCTCGCTTTGTGGTTCAGGCTGGCCCTGAGCTCAGCCTCAAACTCACATCACAATCCTCTTGCCTCTGCCTCCCGAGTGCTGGGATGACAGGCGTGAGCCACCACGCCCGGCACTGTGGTATGTGGTACTGGTTGCTGCTGGGTGTGGGTCTCCACACCCAGTAATGTTATGTGGTTACTGGGGAATCAAACCCGGGCCCTTGTGCTTGCAAGATAGGCGCCAGAACCACTGAGCTAACTCCCCGGCCCTCCTCCCAGATATCTTAAAGGCTTCCTGTCACGAAGGACTGGAGATATGTCTGTCTGCCGTCTGTTTATTTATGAATCGGGGTGATGGCCAGAGCATAATCCCAGAACTTGAGGGTGTGGAGGCCAGCAGGAAGCAAGTCCGAGCCCACTCTAGTTATTAAAGGATAAAAGACTTCTGAAATGCAAGGTGATGAGAGGTTGGACTCTTGAGTCAATCGTCGGTGAGTCTGAACCCAGGCTCTGTCACCTCCTACTGTACCCTTGTACAGGTCACTCCATCTTTTTTCTTTTTACTTCCTTATATAACAATGTCATTTACCTCTTACGGGTTAGCAGTTAGGACTAAATAAGATAATGCAGAGAAATAACTTAGGGACATTTCTATACCAAGTAAATAATAAATGTTAGGGTTTTTAAATCATTAGTGCAATTGCTATTCTTATTACCATGTTGCTGTGAAAAGAAAATGGATTTTAGATAGTCAATTAGATCCAAATGTTTGGCTCTGATGTACAAGTCCAGTGGAAGGAAAGATATCAAATCAAAGGAGAAGATGGGGATATTGTAAAATACCTCCGGATAACATCGTGTTGTTTTGGAAACTGTCATTACACTGTGAACCCAAGACCCCGGTGGGAACCATTCAGTGTAGACAGGACTTTGATGACAAGGGTGTGATATTCAGAGTGGGACTCCGAAAACAGCTCCTGACACCAAGGAGAGTCAGAGACGGCAAATGAAGAGAAACGGAATAACGAAGTAAATCATTTATAGAACTTTGTCTTATATTTAATGATTTTTATAGAGTACTCATTTTTAAATATAAAAATGTTATGAAACACTAAGAACTGCTGATAACAGTAAAATCAGTTCTTAACTATATCCACAACACAATATAGTAACTGGATTCTTATAAGAATCGTAAAAGAAATACAATGAGATAAATAAAACCAGTGTTTCTATTTTGCAGGTTGGAAAGTTGAGGCAGGCAGAAGTAGTTTGATTGGTTCAAAATCACAGACAGGAAGGAGTAGCCTGGAAGTTGTAACCTGACAGTAATTCCAGTCCCAACTACCCCTACCACCAGCAAGACACAAAAGTCACACAATGTCAGAGATATCTATTCTTTGGAAATCAAATGGGAACTGCGTGCCTTATACTATTAATTCTTTCCTGCTACTTGAAATCAGAGAAATCATTTTTATTAGCTGAGTCCTTATTATATGTAAAGCACATATATTCTACATTTTTACAAAGATGATATAATAAGACCTGAGGATAAGACCTATTCTTTCTAATGCTTATCTTATCAGGCGTGTAAGGTGTTTTTACATATGTGGAAACTGAGAAAGATTAAGCCACTTGTGCAGTCTCACAGCTGCGGAAGAATTTCACAAATGGCCCATCAGACCCCGTCTTCTCACTGTGCCGCACGGACTTGCTTTTGTGCTTAATTTCCTAGTTTTACTTTAATCAGGAATCTCATGATTGCAGACACATTCTGTACTGCTGCTTTTTCTCAGATTTTGGAAATTCTAATCAATCTGAAGTGATAGTAACAGTTGCCTATGTCAATCCTCTCTTTTGCCTATCTTGAAATGCAATAAACTCCTTAGAGGAGTAAGAAATTGACCCAATAACTCAGGCTTCCTCTGGATTGAGAACTGATCCCACAAGAATTCACGTTTAGTCTGCAGCCGGGGCTGCCCAAACATACTGAGGACCAGGACACGGACCCCAGGAATTTTCTACCATGTCAGGCCTTTCTATTTCTCACCCTTTTCCTTGGTCTTCCTGCCTTGACGCTATTCTTGTTTGTTGGTTTGTTTGTTTGTTTTAATTATCCAAAAATATATTCTGCAGCACGTTGATCCCAGGTAAGCTTGTAACGTACTGATGTGTTTAGAACAGACCCTTTGGTTTTACATCTTTGTAGAGAAAATGAAGTTTGCTTTTATTTTGTTTTGTTTTGTGTTTTAGACTTCTCAGAAGTTTTTCAAACACTAGTGAGCACCATGACTTTTTCTGATAGGGGTGCATTTCCCATATTTCTTCAAACAGAATGCATTTTTACTAGAGTTTCTGCCGGGATCACTACTCTCTCAACTCCTTGAAGAGACATTATCTTCCAGCTGTCTATAGGTGATAATTTCCCTGCTGGGTTCTGGGTTCTGAGTAAGGTTTACAACCGCCATATCCTTGATTTCTCTGGGATCTTACAGCTCATGCCACCTCCTGCCTCAGTAAAAATATGTTGCTGCACCAGCCAGCAGACAAGGGGGAAAAAAGGTGCCAGTTGTGCTCAGGAAGAAGAGTGAAAGCCCACTGCGTGTGAGAGAAGAGCCAGAAACGCCTCCTCCTACGGGAGACATCTGCTGAGGTGACACAAAAGGAGAGCTGCGGCTCATTCCCCGAGGAGACGGTTCTGATAAAGGAAGCAGCACAGGCTCTGAGCAAGAGGCAAGCTGAGATGGATTTCCATTCTTATTCTGTGACTTACTACCTGGGTGACACTCGATGAACATTCCCTTATAAGTTTCAATTTCTTCGTCTACAAAATGAGAAGAGCAGATGTGTTCGCCTCACAGATTTGATTATTTGCTTACACACTACCTAGTTATTAAACACCTTCAATATGTCAAGCATGCTGACAGGGGCCAGAAACGAAATGTGCAACGTGGACATGACCTCCTTTCTCACAAACACTATTTTTATTCATTCCTATATCCCCAGCCCTAGCACATGCCCGATGTGAAATCATTGTTTAATATGTTTGTTGAACGAACTAGTAATTTATTCTTGCACTGGCTTAATGTACAGAAGTCATGAAATCACCAGAGTGTAAGAAAAGAATAGTTTATGCTAGTACAGTCACTGCACAGAGGCAGAACACAGAGTCCTGCGTATGGACTGTTACAACTACCGACACAGACCCACTTATCATCATCCTCATCTTAGAGGAGGGAGATTTTCACATATGCACCCGAGACAGTTCAGTCAAAGTCAAAGTCAGAGAGTAACAACCATGTGCGAGCGCAAGCAACTTGACCTCAGCGACCGCACCCTCACATTTTATCAATCCCTCGCTACAAATCCAGAGTCCCGGGGAGAAAGGAAATGAGGAAAGAATTCAAAGCTTGGAAGGGAAAAATATCAACATCAGAAAAGCAGCAGGGAAATGTCTTTCTCTGGCTATTTTCATCCAGCTACTTAGTTATTGATGAAGACTTCACACAGATTTCTGCCTTTTCTATTTTTGCATCCTGCGTCAGGTAATAATAGACATAGCTATGTCAGGCTGCATGATTTTACTCAGTTCTACATGGTGTGTCATCAGTCAAAACACTGAATCATAAGAATGACATATAATTGTATATTTTTTAGAAAGAAATACACTTGAAACCAAACTAGTCTGCTGCTTTTTCCTCACTCTGATTTCAAAATACCCTGATTTTTTTAAAAAAAAATCATAAAAATAGACAAAGAAAGAGGCTATATGTACTAAACGAGGAAGCCAGACAGAAGGACAGAGTCTGAGATCAAAACGCACGTGCGGCCTGCCCGAGCCAACACCTCCCTCACGTCATACACGAGTCGAGGACACGGGGGTCTAGCAGGCTCCGGGACGCAACCCGCTTCTAAAGTTCTTACTCTGCTAGGACAAGGACCGTGTGAGCGAAGCCGGACTGGAGAGCCCTCCCTCGCTCTGATACAGAGCGGGATCGCAGAGAGGGGAGGTACTGACCGCGTCGCGAAGGCGGGGACAAAGTGTCAAGCAACCCCTAGGCAAGACTTGAAAGTGGGCTCCTTGGGCCGGTGTCCCTGCCCTGCCCATTTTGGTAAGACTTCTAAGCCCCTCAGGGTCTCAGCGTTTGTCACAAGTGTGGCTAAGTTGTGGAGTTTTAGGGGTTCCAGTGTAGGGGAGAGGGTTTCTATGGATAACTGCCCTTCACCCGTGAGGGTTCCACGAAGGGCAATTTCCAGTAACAGGGGTCATTTCTGTCTCCGCCAGCTACACCGGCCAGGCCACATGAGCCTCGCCCTACGTGTCTGCCTGGCCCCCCTTCTCCCTGTCCCCACATCCCCACGGGGTCCTCCCACTGCCGTTGGGTGGTGAGTAGGCAGGGGCTTGTCTTGACGCCTGGAGGGTTCCCCCTTGGTTGACTGCCTCCGGGCTGTGTTGCTGGAGTTCGTTTTTGTGGGCTGACAGCGGGAGGGCAGCCCCAGCAGCCCGCGTGGGAGGCAGAGTCGGCTGTACAGAGGCGGGGTCAAAGCCAGACTCGGCTCTAAACCACCACCATGCTCGCAAACTGCTTGCTGCCTGCAGCCGCACAGAGAGCCTTTTCTGCCTCTGCGAAGGGCTTGGGTCACTTAACCTTCCCCAGAGGTCCATCAGCAAACAAATTCATGTCCAAGGGCATAGAAGGGAAGTACTGAAGGGCTGCTGAAAGCTTTTTCTTTCTGACGTCTCTTAATCAATTATTTATATACCTATTATTCATTATAACATCCAGTTTTAGATTCAAACCAGGAACTTGCTGACTTAATTGGAATATCCTCATAATATCCATCCACAAAATTCCCTAAAGTTAATTTTTGAGGGCAACAACTATTGAAATCTTTGAACTCAGCTTTTCTCTCCACAATACCTCAAAATGATTTATTTACATGAGTTGTACATGTAACATGTACATGTTTAAACCTTCTGTAGTTAAAATTAAAATTGAAAATATAAATAGCTATTAACCCTTCCAAAATTACGATAAAGAACTCACTGAATATAAACATAAACAATATATTTGTTTGAAAATCACTGTATTTCAAAGCAAAATGTTAATAAGAAGATTGACATCAATTTATGTTTTGCAAATCTCATTAAGATGTGCCTTAGCAGAGGAAAATTGGATTCTGCTATCGACCTCAGCATTTATTCTGCTGTAATATGATACTTGGTTGATGCATAAGGAGAAAATGTAGCTTCTCACACCCGCATACATAGCTCACTGTCAACTATCTCTATTTATAGATCTACTAGAAAAAGAAATATGGAATGATTTTGATACTACATTGAGAGTCACGTAGTTTCTTAAAAGATATAATGTTCTCAGAAACTATATCCATAAACATATTAGTTTTCCGACTGATGACATATAACGCACTCTCTTAAATAGAATTCATTGTTGTATTTTGAACCCTGAGTAGAGTTTTTGCCCATGCATAATCTGAGACGGTATGTATTGTTATTTGTACTACATACCCAGAAGTTCCAAATCCTTCTTTGTCTCATCATACAGTATTTTAAAGATCATATTAGTCATCACATATTTCATAAGAAAAGTCTTAAAGTGTTGAGAAATTGTTGAGCCCAAGTGATAGTTCAAATCTCCCCACATTTTATTTCAGTTGAGAATCCAGTTGACGACAAATACTGAATTGGTTGTTTTTCTCTTAAAGAGGCAAAATTATTTTATTCATTTTCAAGAAAATGTTTGCCAAATACTCAAGTCAGGATAACCTGATAATTTGACATGCAGGAAAGGCTTTCCATATACTTCCCAATTTGTCACCCAATTTTAAGGTCCACATGAAAGGCTCAGCTTTGATCTTCACCGTTTCACCCAGAGCACTAAGTTATCTTGTTTTTAAAACCTATCGTCAGTGCATGACACCAAAGTCTACGGGGACCGTCAGTAAAGCTTGCGAGTCTCTGCCTTCATTCTTGCTCAGATATCACCACAGCTTTTGCACCATTTGTGCAAATATCAAAAGCCAAAAGGGAAGGTCCTGCTAGAATTACTAGGAACGCGGTTCTGGCTTTGTTGACATCCTTCACAGGTGTTGGGGCTCCCAAGTTAGAGAACTGAACTTGGAGAGTTGCTATGTTAGAGAATTTTCAAGACCAACTGATGTAGTTCCCTTTAGATAAGCCCCTATGTGTTAGGTCAAAAACAAGAAAGGAGACTTTGAAGTCGGAATACTGTAGTGCTCCTCAAACACTACCATGTTCAACCAAAATCTGGGTTGTTCTGTCCCTGATTTGCCCCACCTCAGCGGGCACACGCCACCGGCCACTAGTGCAGCCTAAAGCTCCTACTTTACTCAGACGCACCTTTTCCCTTTAACACAAGCATCAGAGGTTAGGGCCGAGGAGGACTGGACTACAGCACTGAGTCATGCGTAAATACCAACAAGTGGTGCAGGAGAGAGAATATTAATTTTCAGGTAGCTTCAGTACGCAGATGTAGACACGGCCCTCTGCCCCACCCTGGCTGTCTCCCAAACCCCAGTCCTTTCACTCTGGGGAACTGGGTTCCGAGACAGAGCCGTGGCAGCGGCTGTCTGGGTCCCAACTACTTCTTCCCTAGTTTATAATGGTTAACTTTTGTCTACTCGCCTCTCTCCATGGACCATGGCAACTTCTTCCCACTGAACCACTGCAGTACGAGTTACAGGTTATTGTGAAAGTGTCCGTCACATCAGAATCACAGCGAACTGGGTAAGGCTTTGAACACATATTTGCGATTTCCCAGAACTTAATATTTAAGTTACCTACTTCGTCAACTTCATTTTACTGCTCTGGCTATTTCTGCTATAAGTTATATAAATGTGAGAACTTCATATACCATTTTTACTTGAAAAAGTGATTTACACAGATGTTGTATTGTTACTCTGACCCAGGTATTTGGTAACTGCTCTGACTCTTTAAATACTTGTTTCAAGAACCTAATCAAGGGGCCGGGGAGTTAGCTCAGTGGTTCTGGCGCCTGTCTTGCAAGCGCAAGGGCCTGGGTTCGATTCCCCAGTAACCACGTACAGTACTGGCATGGAGACTCATGCCCAGCAGCAACCAGTACCACATACCACAGTGCCGGGCGTGGTGGCTCACACCTGTAATCCCAGCACTCGGGAGGCAGAGGCAGGAGGATTGCTGTGATGTGAGTTGGAGGCCGAGCTCAGGGCCAGCCTCAACTACAAAGCCAGACCCTGCAAACAAAAGAACCTGATGCACATTCATAATATATATATATAGATAGATAGATAGATATAGATAGATAGATAGATATCTCCATATCAAAGAAATTCGGACAGAGGAAAATTAAATCTCATAAATATTTTAATGTAACACCTATTATACTCTTGCCCAACACATTATAAGACTTTTCTAATTTTTAAACACAGTAGTAGAGGTTAAGGAGGGTGTAGTGGAACAGACTTATGTAGTATTAGTGAAACCACAAAGTCACGAAAGTCTCTAGTCTTTGACCCTACAGTCCCACTCAGAAAATCTTCTAAGGAAGTAGAAATTCAATGAAAAACTGGAAGAATCTAAACTGAAGAATGTATAAGTAAATTATGACACATGTGGGGAGTGGAATATTATTAAGTAATTAAAAATAAAATAGAAAAATTTTATACAAGAATTATTCATAAAGGCAAGATTTTTAGTGAAATATAATCATGCAAATGACTACTTTTTTCTAGTTCATTTTTGATTTGTGTTTGGTGTGGTGAGAACATCTAAGATCTGTACTCCTAGGAAATTTCAAGTAGAAAATACAGTATTGACTCAAGGTGGTGACTACACTTGTGCTGAAAATTAGACCTTCAGAGCTCACTGTCCTGCATTCCTGAAACTTTCTCCCCGTAACTCTTCCTCCAGGCTGCGGACTCCGCTCGTCTGCCCTTATGTCTCTGAGCCTGAGCGTTTAGACCTCACATGCAGGTGGGGTCGTGCGGCTGTATTTGTGTACCTGACTTACTTCACTCAACACTCGGCTCCCCAGGCTGACCCATGTCATCACAATGGTAAGACTTTCTTCTGTTTTAATGAATGATATCCCATTCTGTGTGTGTGTGTGTGTGTCTGTGTGTGTGTATACACACTTAGGTGTTTTTCCCTGTCTCATTGAGAACAATGCTGCAACAAATTAAAAGTGATGTCATTTTAAAAGAATGGATTCATTAATCAGGATGGATGTACATGTCTGTACGGACACACATGCTTAGAGGAAAAAAGAGAAGTTTAGGGAATTATCTCAGGACTGTGGAAGAGTAGATCCAAAATTCATTGAACACACCTGCAGGATAGACGTGGGTTGGGCACTGATATTTGTCCCAGGGCAGAGTGTTTTCATCATATTTTTGCACTTCAGGCCGTACGGTCTTCACATGTTTAAGCAACGCCCTTCACATTACCTAGGATCACCTCTTTCACGTAAAGTTGAGAGCTGTAGGCCTTCTCCACATTTCTGAAGTACCTTCATGGCATCAGGTAGTAAGTTTTGATTAAATCAGTGAGCTCTGTAGCGTATAGTATGTAGTCATTGACAAGTAAAATCTACCCTGTCAGGGGTCTCTTCTTTTTGCGCTTTGTTTTGTATATCTCTTTGACAAGCCTACATTCTGTAAACAAATTCGTAAGGGAAAATGCATATACCTACTGAGAATGAAATCCATCACAAAGCAAATGAGTTACCGCAGATGACAATTTAATTTTCTTCACGCCATTTTATAAATTCTTGAAAATGTCCAAGATTTCTCCCCTTAGTGTCTAACAGCTATGAGGAAAGTTGAAGGGAAATTTCCTGTATGTAAGCAAGAAAAGACTCCTGAAAACTTCTGCATCTTTCATCTTACGATCATCCGCGTCTGCCCCTGCATTTCCAAGCCTCCTCTTATCCACTGTACTGAGGTTTAACAGCCTCCTCATTTCCTTGTTCTTCTCAGGGCAGTTTGTTGCAAATCACAGGATAATTGCTCACATGAGAAAATAGGATTTATTAGCATTTTAGAAACACTGTCAACTTTTCATGGAAAGCCAGAGAATAAAATGTAAAATTCTAGGCAGCTAGAAGAGGGGACTACACTTTTCGATGAGGAAAGACATTAGGGAAGACTTTCATGCTCCACTGATTACCCACATCAGCCCCGGGCTGGGCACCAGACATAGCACCTCTGAGATTCCGCAGAGCCAGTGCTCACCTGCCACACACGTGCCAGGATACTGAATTTTCAGCTACCTCTCATCCTTATCTTGAGCAGTGTACTGAATGAGGGAACTAAGTCACGTGGTCACACTAAGAGAGTTCAGTACAATTGTTTAATCATATATAGCAGGAAAGACTCCAAGTGAGGCAAACTCTAGGACAGGAGAGTATTTTCCAAAGATGTGGAGTAGATGTGGGTACATCCTGTCAGTGGGCTGGTATGCGGCCTACTCAGAGTGATATAAAGTGTATAAGGCACCAAGAAAGCTCTGGGTGACATTTTCTTTATGACTCCTAGGTTTCTTTCTTTCAATTCTTACATTCTGTTACAACTTCTATGTCAAAAAATTCCAGGATAGAACAAATATTTATGGCTATGCAAAGTTTTTCCTGGGATGTCTTTTCCGAAGCACCAGCTTGTATTCATGAACAGGCTATATATTATGGTACTAAATATATCCTGCTGTTTTCTCATGTGTCATCTCATGTGATAAAGAAGGAAACATTTTGAATTAGAAAAAATCTGACTTTTGGACTATAAAACATATGGTCCAGGCAAGCATTGCTCTAGTGCTACAAAAATCTATCTTTTTTCGCCCAAGTATTTTTGAGTAGCTGGTAATTATCCAATTTGAGTGGAGTATAACAGGTTTTCCAAATAAAGTGCCCAATCTTAATGCTTTTATCAACATTTTATACCAACTCCACTCTAAATGGAGCAGTAAATCTTGCTACCCACACTCAGAATAAGCAATAGTCTTTCAGCAGAGACCATGAGATCAACATTTTCTAGAATCCTGGTTGTCTGAGATTTCTCAGATCTGACTTCTTTCTTTTTATTGCTCACTTGGTTGAGGAAATCTTCCTTCATGATTCAGGGGATAAGACCTCTTAATCTGCAATGAGAAGATTCTACCATTTGAACTTGAATGTTCCATATCTAGCACAACTGGCCTTACAGGCAACAGACCTGCCTGTGTCGTGTGTTTAAACTTTACAATCTGATTTCTAGATGTGAGGCTACTCACCAGTCTCCCTTTGAAGGGGGTACCTGCTTTTATTTCCCATGCACATGTCCGCTGGGTGGCAATCGTTCCAAAATATTAAGTAATTTCCTGAATGCCCTACACCTGATTGACAGGAAGCCTGGCTGTGTCTGAAAAAGATAAATGACAGTATTCTCTGCGAATACTTTCTTGGCAAAAGCAGAGAGGATTAAGTTGATCTACCCAAGTTGGAGAGTTCCGTTGCATTTGTCTACCTATTTTTGGCTAAGAAAAATAACACCTTGCTACGGAGCCCACAATGTTTCATGCCCTACCCTGTGTTTTGCACGAAGAGCCTATTATCTACTATAAACAATCCCTTGATGCCCTCTGCCAACTCATTCTCAGCTCACAAGTGGAAACAATCCTGAAGCCTTAATTGCTTTTCATAGGTCACCATCCCTGTCATCTCGTGCACTTTGAGAAGCAAAACTATGCTGCATGTAACGTAATCAGCTTTCAGGGTGCTCAGCTTTTCCTTGTAAGAGAATATGCCTGTCAAACTGAACGAAAGTATTACAGCCAAAAGATACACGTGGGGATTCAAGCAGCTGGTAAGGAGTCTTCGATGAGAAAGAAAGCAAAGAAAATGGAGGATCCGTGCAGTCACAAGAGGGATATTGGTCCTAATGAGCAACTTCCTATCTGAGCTGTGCCTGGACATCATGCTAAGTCAACTCAGCCCGCGCATGGAGAATAAAGAGCCATGGGCTGAAATGGTGCTTCAGTGACGGCAAGTCCCTCAGAGTAACCAGAACCTTCCAGGGAGCAGGAGGTCGAGGAGACAGTGGCATTCCCTAAAAGCTGGGCAAAGGCGTGGATTGTAAGGTCTCCTGGGAGGCTCTATCAAGCTGAGTTGAGTATAAATTAGTGTAGTGCTGGGGATTTAGCTCAGTGGTTCTGGCGCCTGTCTTGCAAGCGCAAGGGCCCGGGTTCAATCCCTGGTAACCATGTACCAGACTGGGTGTGGAGACTCACCCCAGTAGTAATCAGTACCACATACCACAGTGCCGGGCGTGGTGGCTCACACCTGTCATCCCAGCACTCGGGAGGCAGAGGCAGGAGGATTGTGATGTGAGTTGGAGGCTGAGCTCAGGGCCAGCCTGAACCACAAAGCGAGACCCTGTCTCAAAAATAAATAAATTAGTGTAAAAGTTTTCCAAGATCTGGCTTTCTAAGATGGTACAACCCAGTTGTTCAGTCTGAGCAGATGATGTCTCGTGCTAAGGGTAAGAGAAGAGGGTCATGGCAGAGAAAGGAAACAGTGTTTCCTAAGGCACAGCCTTGGGAAAGGAAGACATTTGACCAACTCCAGTGAGGAAGGAAGGTCTGAAGGACGCCCCAGCAGGGCTTCTTGCTTTGTAGAGACCGATAGATTACCACTTGGATATAGCCAGGACCTCCCGGCTACCCTCTGACTTGGTACCTTCTGCCCACGTCCCGCAGGACCCACATTTATGGCCACTCCCTGGTGGGTTCTGGTCTCCGTAGGAATGCCCCACTGTTTCCTGGGCCAGTGGGATCCATCTTCCCAATGTCTGTCTCCTGTGCCCTCTTCTTGCTGGTGTAAGTCCAGGGTCGCAGAAGAAACAAGGCACTCAGGGATGAGTTTCAAGATATCCAGCAGGGAGAACAACCACTAAGGACTCAACTACAGAGTTGTCTTCCAACAACTCTTTTTATCCTGGAACAAATGCAAAGTAGCAATGCATAGGGAAAGAAAAGGGGGGCCGGGCAGTTCCTGGGACATGCCATGCAGTACTTCCCGATTCCTATCCCAGTGTGTGTTTACAGATCTTGTTTGCAAGATTCAGTAAGGTAAAACTTAACAAGATGTCCCCGGGGGGGAGGGGGGGTCACGACATGCTGTAAATTGGTGATAAAGAAACTCTGGAGTTCTGTATAACCCGAGCTCTGCAGAAGTTCTGCTTAACTGGTTACACCAGGAAACTGCTAAACGGCTACATTTTCCCCTACATCTTCTGAAGACAGGTACCACAGGGCTGACTGGCTAGAAAATCAATTCTGATTTAGATCTCGTCAAATTCTAAAGGTCATGGGTATAAGTTATGTATCATCAAATTTACAGGGAAATTTAAGAATAAAGAAAGACAAAGATCTTAGGAAATTTTATTCTACACCAAAAAGATAAGGCCAACCAGTCCTGATGAAGCTGTCCAGCATTTAATGAACTCTGTGTTGCAGCAGTTAAATAAACTAGAGTTTCCGTTTATTTCAGTTCAGTTTAACCCCCAGCCCGCCGTTGAAGACTTGTGGAGAAATTACTTGACTCTCAGAGCCTCACTTTTTTCCTTCTCCAAAATGATCGCTGATTTATAGAATTCACAGGAGAAAACAAAATCAAGGCTTCTCTGTACAGCGTCAGCACCTAACAAAAGCTGCCTTAAAAGTGAAAGTTAACCAAGTATAGTTTATTGAGAGAATAAAATGAGGAAACATAACAGTACTTCATGTTAGCAAAAACTCAGCTAGTATACTGGCTTATAATTATAATATAAACTACTTTTTACATTCTCTACATTTATGTTTATTATAAATCCTGGCCTGAAAGGTTAATTTTTTCCCCCATTTTTAGCCCATCGATCTTAAGTACACTTCAAGATTAGTACAAACCAGTCATTAAGGCCCATAATCACATACGCCCAATGCATGCATATGATTTGTCCCGATTTTCAATCAGCAGGTTTTACTGAGTAGCTACTATGTGCCAGCTGCTATGATAGATAATGAGAATCCAACAGGCAGAAGAGATCGCTCCTTCAGTAATCTATATTCAGCCAATACAGAGTCCCAGAAGATAATGGGAAGGAGGTCACCTTGAGGCTCCGGTCACCTAATAAAATACCTCACCACATGTCACTGGCTATAAATGTTTCAGGAAGAAGGAGAGAAAGGAGAAAAGGAGGAAGTGTGTTATCAAGAAATAAAATAAACACGAATGTGCTAAACCTCTCCTTTCTACCTCATTGACATCTGGCCACAAGCCAAGCAGATCTGCTCCACCCCCAGCTGCCACAAGATTAGTGCAGTATCTACAGGAGCTGGGGCGTTTATTGACCTGCCAGCCTTGTTAATAACGACCTTCCTGGAAACTTGGGCAGAAGCTCTGCCCGCCTGCTTTGGAGCAATTATGCTCTACCAGCTTTCTTACATAACAACCTATGGAAATGAGCCAGCCATGGCAACCTGACTCCATTTGCTCCGCACCGAGCTACAGATGGGCTGGCGAGCACTGTGAGCTAATGGAAAACTAACACATGCTAGCACAGGTCAACAGCTGTGTGCGCTGTGACGGTGGCCTGTGCGTCCCGAGTGTATTCCAGGGACCCTTGCGTAGACGGCCATCTGCTCAAGGATATTGTTCATTTCCTTTACATGTACCAGGAACTGGTAGTGTAAGAGAGCATATTAGGGCATGAGCTTGACTTAGTTTAGGTCTCTCGCTTGCCAAGCCCTGAGATTTGACTCATGTCCTAAACCAATAGGCGAATCTCTACCGTGGCACCCCCTAAGCTTCCTCATAGCTCTTCTAGGAGAAAAATGGGAGAACTTGCCTTCTTTTGATGTTTTGCTCACAGATTTGTTGTGTACATACTCTCACAATTCTACCGCTTTCTCTTTCCACAGTAACAAGTGCACCTGGTAGGCCACGCAATCAGACTGGCCACTTACAATCCAAACTCAATCCTGTCCCCACTCCAAAACCAGAGTGGGTGGGAGTACCCCCAAAGCACTCTCACGTCAGTGCTCCTTTCCCTGTGAGTATCAGTGTTCTGACAGGAAAGACGCATTTGCAGGAGTGAGAACTAAAAGTCTACTCGGGCCCCGAAAGAGTGCTAGGCAGCTTCACATCCTCCTGTAATTCAAAAGGGTCCACATGGCCTGGTGTCCGCAGTCTGAGGCTGCTGGCTGAACTGCAAGGAATTAGGGCAACTCCACTTCATACGCTACTAGAACTGTTTGCTTATTTTTTGTCTTTCTCATTCCCAGAGATACATACTTGGCAGCCCATTATTTTACTCCAAGCTTCTACTAATACCTGGTCCTAGTCCTACCAGACAATGTGAGCTCGGGCGAGTTAGCAAGTCATTTAGCAGCTCGGGGCTCATATTTCTTCACTTGCTTTTTGTTGTATTACTTTTATATGATATACTATAAAAACATTCAATGACTTTATCAGTTTTATATCAGAAGGAAAACAGTAATAATCCCTAACTGTCCAGGTCTAATTTTTAGTTTGAACTACGTAGAATTAACATTTCAAAGGCCAAAAGCTTTGATTAGCAGAAATTTCATACAACTTTTCACATGCCTCACCTTCTAATTGGAAAAGACAGAATAAACAAACTAAAAGACTTAAAAAGGATCAGGCAGTGAAGAGAGTCTGGAAGGGAAATAAAAGAGAATAAAGAGACAAAATCACTTGTGGGCAGAAAAGAAGGGACTGTGTGAAATTAACCCACTGAGCACTGAGACTCTCAGTCACGTTTCCTTTCTTGGCTTCCAGGTTCCTGGCGGCTGGATCATCAGCCATCGAGGAGACGAGAGCCTTGTCTAGAGCGTGTGACCATCTCAGAAGGAAGGATGGGGAGAGCGAAATGCGTGTTCACCAGCACTGTGGCTCAGCCAGATCAAGTGCCACGAAGCCGTCACTCAGCTTCCCGGCCAGCTCTTGGGTGCCCCCTGCTGGACAGAGGGCAGGTGGCCAGAGACCACCAGGCCGCTGAGAGAAGCCACTCACTGTGCTGCAGAGGAAAAGAGCAACAAGTGGCAAAAACTCAGCAGAAAAAAAGCTTTCACAAGGCACTGAGCAGACGCCTCTCCGGGTTCGATACTCCTTAATGCAGAAGGAAATAGAAGACTTCATAAGAAGACGAAATGACAACATATTTTGTACATCTTCAGAGAGAGGAAATACTTGTCAATATTTGAAAATAAATAAACTGTAAGACTAAAACTGTTCTGGGCCGGGGAGTTAGCTCAGTGGTTCTGGCGCCTGTCTTGCAAGCGCAAGGACCCGGGTTTGATTCCCCGGTAACCACATAACAATACTGGGCGTGGAGACCCACACCCAGCAGCAACCAGTACCACATACCACAGTGCCGGGCGTGGTGGCTCACGCCTGTCATCCCAGCACTCGGGAGGCAGAGGCAGGAGGATTGTGATGTGAGTTGGAGGCTGAGCTCAGGG